>JAXQQM020073776.1:0-123271 GCA_034641835.2 Pinus albicaulis | reverse complement strand
ATAACAATACATGAAACATGGAGGTAAAACATATGTACCAAAACAGAATCTCAGGTGAAAAAGACAGTTTGCTGCAAGTGTTTATTAACTTTAGATTTTTTTTTTACAAGGGTGGTTCTCTCATAACATAAATCAACCCCTTCAAAGTGAAAATGTTACACATATATAGAGTGAGGCTCCACTTACAATCATCTGCCACCTGGGTTGGACTTGATGGTTTAGTTAAGAGACCTTGTTCTAATTGAATTACAAAACACGAAGAATTTTTAGGGATAATTATGTTTCAACAGAATTTGCATACAAAAAGGAGTCTATCATTGTTTAATAACTTCAAAAAAATCTGTTAATGACCCTTATCGTGTATAACTGACTATTGATGTGCTGGATGGTTGATGTGTTGGAGTGCTGGAATGTTGGAATGCTGAAATGCTGAGTTGGTTGCCACATGGAGGTTGACCTGTTGACCTGCTAAGTTGTCCCCATGAAAAATAGGACTTCATATGTTGATTATGTGGACACCTTTGAGTTGTTGTTTATCCACCACCTTGTTGTTTTATTGCTCGAAAAATCATCAAAATATTCATTACGCTGGAAAAAACAGAGTATTGGTAGTTTGGTACCAAACTTTGGTAGAAAATGCCAAAAACACATTTCTACAAATCATTTGATCTTTCTAACAGTTCTATGGTATTCTTTGATGCTTATAAGCTAAACACATACTTTTAGAACTCCCATTTCTAAAGTTTAAACCTGTCTTTTCTTCCATGGAAAGATACAGCCAATCCGTAGCAAATATTCACCTTCAATATGGAGAGTTGCTACAAAAGTGCCTAATTTCTGAGATTTTGTCTTTTTGAGATTTTCTTCACCTCCAAGTCATTTCTAATAGCCTATAAAAGCCTGTATATTGCTAAAAATATCGATTTTCCACAAAATAATAAAAAAATTATGATATTACCATGTTCATGGAGTGCCATAAATTTCAGCAACAATCTTGAGACCCTTCTTCAAAAGTTCAGCTTGGATCATTTCAATTTTTGTTTCTAAAGTTCTGACTTGCCCCTGTAACCTTCTCCTATCTACTTGTAACCATCTGTTCCTCTTTCACATGTGCTTCATCATTATATGTAAGGGAAATTTTCTATTTATCATTCTTCTCGATTCATCCACAACCTTGTTATAGAAGTCAAGTTGATTTGATACATCTTCCTTCAATTCCTCAAAAATTGGTTTTGATTCTATCACCTCATTTCTAGCATCTCTTAACTACTCTTGTAGAATCTCCACTTCAATTTTATCTTGTACAGGCTCCTTGCCTTTCCTCTTCTTCACTAGCTCTATTTTTGTTGGAGGCACCTCTGGCATATTTTCTTCTAAGGGTAGCTCAGGCATCATTTATTTAGACTGTTGTGATATGGTGATATCCTTCCTAGGCTTTAAAATAAAACCAGAAACTTCTTGAGTAAAATACAACTTCTTATCTCTTTTTATCTTCATTTTGGTTCCTACCTCTTTGATCTCTATAGGCTACACAATTGGGTATTTTCAATCTCAATGGGACTTTCTTCAATGTCAATAGATTCTAGGATATTTGACAACTTACCCTTCCATTTGCTTTGGCTTCTAGTCATCCTCCTTTTGGTTCTTATATAATTTTTTACCTCATTACTTGTAGAATTTTTTTCTGCTTCCATAGGTACTGCCACATGTTCAACTACAGGCTCAGCCAGAGGCTCTATTTCTACTTCAAGTTCAGCTACATGCTCCTTCTCCTCCCTAGGGGTTATGGATTTATACTTTGGAGTTTTCCTAGGGGTGGAAATATCTAATTCATAGCCACTTAGAAATAGAATGGTCATCCAATCTCTGTTCAGCCTATTCAATTCTTCAACAACCATCAATTTAATAACAACATAATGGAAAACAAAGGTGTTTTTTGCGTCAGGCTTGGCTTGGACCTTGTCATCCATCTTTCCCAAACCTCTAAACAGATAAAAGGGTATTTCAAGGGGTTGTTTACCTATGAAATGTAGAGGTAATTTGAAATGGTATTGGTAAACCATGTTGAACCTTCCTTCACAAGTGAAGTATTTCTGGATCACCATCAAGTTTTTAGAATAATATTCTTTGAGGCAAGTTCTAGGAATGCTTGTGGTCATATAAATTCCTCTATGCTCTTTCTTAAGGAACTCATCACAATTCTGCAATCGAAATTTCTGTAGCTTAAACCACATTTCTCCTGACCTAGGTATTTTTGTAGCTTGAGCAATGATGTTAGGGGAAACTGCAAGGCTCAACATGCCCACTTTAGAATTTGTTCCTGTAAAGTTAATGGAAAAATATTTAGCAATTTCCCATGGTAACCTTGCAGCTTCTGACCAAATCAAATGCACCCCACACTGGCAAATGCTTGAGTGAATGTAGGGTCTTCCTCTAGCTTTTTCATATCCATTGGTTCATATCTCACCACTGATCCTCCTTTTTATTTATTCCTCTGAGCCACCATGCCTTCAACACTTAGTGAGCTGCTTCTTTGACAACTACAAATATCCCAAAAGACAAAAAGAGTGTTTATGACACCTACAGACCTACCCTAAAGACAACTAGACCAGCTCACAAGACAACCAGACCAAGCAATGGACAACAAGAATGGCTCAAGTGAGAGGGAGACTGAGCTAATGACAACAAAATATATCAAAAATGGAAAGAGGACGAAAAAGGGAATGAATCTATAAGGTGTACATGTTTTTTGGAGTGAGGGATAAGACAAATGATATGTAATTATGACCCACATGACTCTGAATCTGACTGTTTCTAGAAAGAATCACATTTTCCTTACCGTTACCACAACAACCGACTTCTATAGAGAAATCAGTGTCTGGGAAGGCAAATCTGCTACGAAAGTGTCAGGAGCTTCCGTAGCAAACCCAAGGATTTTCTAACTGGATTTGCTATGAAACTGTGTTGAACTGTCAAATTGCTAATCATAACCAAATGAGCCTAAGACACATGGAGTGTTTTATTTTCACTTTATGATGACACCCTACTAAAGTTCATAATGATCCCACAAACTAATTTTATGACAGAAATAACCTTTCTAGATGTAATTATTTTGAAGACAAAATTAAATCCTAACTAACTTAACCAAATTTCCTTAAAGAAAAATCCGATTGTTATCTTAGATAACAACTCCTATCAGTTGGAGTGGTCTTGTTAATAGGGTATTGATTGGATCAGACATGTTGGCAGAAATGGAACAGGAAATGTAGATAATCAAGAATAATTTGAAAGCAACACATGATAGGCATAAAAATTTTGCAGATCATAACAGGGTGATGAAAGAGTTTCAGGTTGGGGAACATGTGTACTTGTGCATCAAGCCTGAGAAGAGATCCTTGATGATTGGATCACGTGCCAAGTTGGAACCTTGAAATTATGGATCTTTCAATATTATTGAGAGGATGGAACTAGTAGCATATCTAATTTCACTGCATGTACATGTGATCACACTGATTAACTAACATCTATCATACCTGTAACTGTAAAAACCATAGACTAACAGACATGTACCCTAATTCTTATAACAAAAATTAACCAACATACCTTTATGCGAAACATACAAACCTATAGGATGTTCTTCTCTTACCTCGAGGTCTAGTGTTGCAACCTCGCTCTAATAATCTTCATCTCCTGCTCTATCTCAGCCAACACATTAGGATCATAACATACCAACAACATCATGATGACACAAACTACATAATGAACACAACGATGCATGCTTGACCTACCATGAATACATAACCATAACCATGGCAATGCATGCATAGCAACATATAAACATTGACAAGCATAACAAATGCATATACAACCAACATGCATTCATGAAAAACACATCCCAACATCAACATCATCGACTTCTACATGACAACACAACTATAACAATGACCATCACCACGCATACATAACAAGAACATATACAACCTACATGCATGCATTAACACCACATTCTCCCCATTCAGTCCAAGGTTTGAACCATGCTCTCATACCACTTTGTGGTATCATATATCACCCAAAGAGAACGGAAACCATACATCAACCAAAGAGAGTGAAACCATGCTCTGATACCACCATGTAACACCCTAATTCCACATTTACCCAAGCTAACCCATCCACTAAGGTAAACATGTGACGAGAGGCTACTATGATGTGATTCAACTCCCCATGTACAGTTAAGGAATTCGGACCGACAAAACAAAACCAAACTGACCTTCTTTAGGAGCTATAGACCTTTCAGAAAGCAACCAAACATTACAGGTGCTTAACCCCTAAGACAAATTGTCATTTTTCTTATCTAGACCCTTAACAACTCCCATGAAAATCCAAGCATGTGACTGAGGCCTTCCAGTCGCTTCCACAGCAAGGCATGCCAGCAACGGTGGCCTTTTTCAGGCAATTTTGAGCTTGCGGTCCTGGATTCTAAGCCAATTTTTCAAGGCTAGGTCTCAGGCCACTACCCAGAACTTAATTAAACTCCCAAAAATTAATAATAACAATGGAATAAGGCTACCAATGCAATCATTGGTACAATTACTTGATCTGACCCTTACTAGCCATGACAATCATTTTGTCAAACATATCATAAATATGTAATCTACATGTCATAACAAAAAATATGAGCATAGGGGTCTCATAATTATCTCGGATTCGTAAAGAAGCATTGATGCCTTATCAAAATAGATGCATTATCATATATTAGGTCATATATTCATTTTTAATTCATTTAATAATCAAAACATGATAAGATCCATACATCAATTATGTCATAAAACATACTCATAACCAACATATAACCAACATAAATAATAGGGATATAACAATAATAAAAACCACACATGAACAAGTACATTTACACATGAAATACCAAAGGAGAAGGAGCTCCTATTAATGAATGCATATGTTAACCGATTCAGGGACTTCCACAAACCACCCAACCAGAGATTAGGTTGAACCAAATCTTTCTTTCAACCAATCACTCCCATGTCATTTTCCAAGAATGAATGTGGGACTCACAACAAAACCAACCATGGCTTCCTCAAGCTTTATCGTATACCCCACCAAGGGATTCCTAGGCCTAAAACCCTCATCAATACATCCAATATTTACCACAATCCCACCAGATCACTAATCCCTAAACAAACATGGATGCCTCTAGACCTCTCCACCTAAACCATGAGGAATTTTTATGTCTCCAGTCTCTAGGATTTACCGTATATCCCACCATTCACCGATTGAGTATTCCTAGGCCTAATAGAGACTCCACCCTCTAGGATTTACCATATATCATGTAATTCATAGGTTGAGGATTCCTAAGCCTAATTGAGGGCATACACCTATCGGATTTTCCATATATCCCACCATTCACCAGTCGAGGATTCCTAGGTCCACCGAGGTACACACAATATGACTTTACCACAATCCCACCTTCACTAGTCCAGGGATTCCTAGGCCTTGTGTTCTTCTCTGGATACCACCCCACTCAGTTTCGAAACCATCCAGCATTCCAACTCAACCAAGTAAAAGATAACCCAATCACACCATGAATATATCCAGAAATGGCAAGGCAAGGCTGAAAATCACTATCACACCTCACAAAACCCATGTCAATGACAACAAGAGAACCAAATACACACATGCATGTATGATGCATGCTAAATCTAGCAAGGAAATCACACAAGAGAATCAATACCTGCAAGTAATCCCACTGTAGCCGCTTGATTATTCTCTTCCTTTCTTGATATTTTCTTCCCTTTGCCTTTTTTTCTCTTCCTTTGCTTTGCTTGATCCAATGCCAGAGTGCTCCAAGAATGCTCTAAGTGTCAAAGAGTGAGGGAGAGAGAGAGATCCAAAACTGAACTAACAAAAATCTAATAGTGATACAAGTTGCCAACTGATCCTCATAAGCATTTTTATCAACGAGACCTCTAATTTCTTCAATTTTCCATTATTTTCCTTCAATTTCCTCCTCACATGCAACATGTGACCTTTCACCTTCATTTTATCCTAATTTCCATTATTTTCATAAATAAAATGCCAAATAATGCATCTTGCCTTTTCAAATGCCTTTTCCATTGCCTTTTCCAATTTCCCTTAGCCATAATAAATCAAATGAACACCCACACTAGCAAGTTTTTCCCAACATTCAACTTGGAATACATGTCCCATGACCTTGGTTAGTATTTTGCCTTCATTAATTTTATTACATCGAATTTTGACCAGGGCTATTACACATTCGAAGAACACAATATTAACTTCTTTTTGTTGCATGGTAGTTCATAAATCGTATTATTCTTTTTCACTTAAACAACTGTCACATGCGTGGAATAATGGGATTGTAATGAAGAACCTTGTGAGGCACTTTTTTTGTTAATTTATCAGTTTGATGTCTACTCTCATCACATTTTTGGCATTTTCCTTTCAACGCATGTTCTTTATAATAGAGAATATCATCATTAGGACATGCATGAATATCTTGATACTCCACTCCAATATCTTTCATAATGGCATGTAAATCTCGGTATGTACGAGGTAAAGCATTTGACATTGGTAACATAAATTCACCTAATAATCTACAACATAAAAAATCAGTAGTACTCGTTAATGTAACAATATTAATCATACATATTGCATCCAAATTTTACAAATTAAATGATGATCAATGTACTAACATTAAAAACAAAGGAAATAATTTCTTTATCATGTACTTGTACTAAATGTCGCATAATATATTACATACCTTAGGAGTTGTGTCACACATGTGTTTGAAAAACCATTCACCACCTTAAATTTTACCAGTAGCAATACAACAGAGAGAAGAGATGTTTCTGAGCCTTCATAAAGAGGGTGACTTTCCCTCTTAAGTACAGGTATATCATAAGCACCGTCATCCTGGTTTCCATCATCATCCATTCCGACATTATTAAATGTCTCCTCGATCAATCTATTTGTCCTATATTCTTCAATTGTGTTATCAACATCATTATCTTCTTCCATATGATCATTAGCTTGACCATCAACATTCGCTCCATGTTCTTAAATGGGATCTTTTACTACAACTACCTCTTCCTCGTTGAGCAATTCCCTAGGGGGGGCATACTATACAATTACAATCAATAAAGTAATATTATTATATATAGTAAATATTTAAATGATACAAATATTTAAAAATATAATATACGAAAACAAAGACAACAAAGACAAAGACAAAAACAACTTAGGTGAGAGCGAGAAACAATGACAACAAATCAATGATGATACTTGTGCAATTTATCAAGATATTTAAGAATATGTTGAAAAAATCTAGGAAAGATGTTACTTTTCTTGACATGTAAGAAGAGAGACACTTTCTAATATATATAGCCACAACCATAATAAAAAACATATTGATCTTATTTTTGCATTCATCATTATAATGTCATAGTCTTTCTTGATTTCACTTGGAGACCAGAATTTTTAAGACGATGGAAAAAAACCAATGTGATTTTAACTCTCCCCTTTAAACATTTATATAGGTCTATAATATCAAATATTAAGTAAACACCATAGGAACTTAATTCCTAAATATATTATTCGCAATTCATAACACTTAGCGAATATTAAATATAACCCATTGAATTATAAACAAATCATACATTATAGCTAAAATTAATTAAATAATTATAATAAAAACTCAAACACCATAATATCAATTATTTTTCAAATATTGAAACCATCTTATTTTAAGACAAATTCAAGCAACCTTATAAAAAATGGTAAAACAATTTTAATAATTATCCACTTTCAATATATCTGTTTTCCAAATATGTTCCATATTCCATTCACATTCAAGATATCAATGAACCATGAATATCAATATGAATCTACTTTCATATTGGAAATAGTTAAAATGGACAATGTTTTTAATTATCACACGTTACTTCACTTTGTTTTAGATACAAAATTATAATTTTGTATGTAACAAAATATTTTCCAAGTTAAAATATTTATGAAAGAATGTAAATTTATAACAAGAAAATTAAATTTATGGAAAATTTGTTATTTTATATAATAAAAAGATTTATAAATTTAAGCTTTTTAATAACTAAAGAATATATATATATATATATATATATATATATATATATATATATATATATATATATATATATTCATAAAAAATGGTTTTTTATTATTAATTATCATCTTACCTAAATAAAATGGACTCCTTTTATCTTCATCCAATCATCTTTCTTTATAATAATTTTATTTTTAATCAATTTTTTATTTAATTAATTTTTTAATGATATTTATATATTTATATTTTGTCTTGTAAAATTTTATCACAATATATTATATAACTATTTTCTTCTTTCCTATAAAATTGTATTCACTATGTCCATCTTTCAAATGTGCATAATATACTTTAAAAGTTATTAATAATGCCCCTTAAAAACCCATTAACCTCTAAATCCTCTAGTTCCTAATTAACCCCCTAAACATACATTAATCCCCTAATGCTTTAACCCCATTCACCTAAGCCCTTAACCCCTAACCCCTAAACCCTTAAACAATAACCCCTTATCCCTAAGTCCATAAACAAATTAACCCCTAACTCAACCTAACTGCTTAATCGGCCCTAACCATAATAATCAAATAATATTTCTCCATATCAAGATGTCAACATAGGTAAAATATATCCGAGAAGAATATAAACATTTAAAATACAAAGATAATACATTGTGCAATACAAAGATGTGTAATATAAAATATAATATACATATAAACATTTACAAAAAAATTACAATACAAATACATGTAATGAATAAATTACTAATGGATCGTATTCATGCCCGCCTTCAGCGTGTCCATAGTCTTTACAATTCCTTTTAGCCATTTTCATTAGAAGTCTCCCTATCTTCAAGCCCTTGCATCTTTTACAAGGGAAATAACATTTTTGATCCTTTGTATCCCCCGATATCAATCCCACGTCTCCTTGGCCTCCTTGAGGAATGTTATGTGACATTTTTCCTCACCAAACTTTAAGTTATGACTTTCTTCAAAAATTAACCTCAAAATAGGCCTACAACCTTTCAAAATTGTTATATAAGCAAATGTCGAAGTTATATGATATTCGAGGCTATATATATATATATATATATATATATATATATATATATATATATATATATATATATATATATATATATATATATATATATATATATATATATATATATATAACATAAAGTGGTACAATATTAAATGTTGTCCAATGGAAAAAAAAAACATTAATGGTAGAATTCATTAACTAATCGACGTTGTGACACTAACGTTGGATATTCAACGTTTTTAAATTAGCGTTATATATTTGAAAGTAAAATAAATTACGCTGGATATCCGACAATAGTAAGGATTTAAAAAAAAAAGCATTTAACTTCCGAAAATTTTTCTGATTTTACCCCTTTCGTTGGATTCCGTTGTTGGATTTTTTGCCCATGTGTATTAGTGCGACCACGAAATATTTAATCACACCAAGACATTTTAGTCTCTTTGAATCAAAAGAGTACCCGTCCTTATATATTTTAGTAATATTTAAACCAAGCTTCTCCATGACAATCAGAGGCATGAGATTGTGAGAGGCCCCTGAGTCGAGCATACAATTATGTAGCATCAAATCATGAATTAACAATGTGATATATAAATGAGGAGTAGTAGAGTCCTACTCCTCTACATGTGGCCCAAACATCACAACTAGTCTCTCCTATTATAAATTCACATTATCTTGAGTGGCAGTTACCTATGTTAAGTTCATGAAATTATAAATTTGATTTTTGTAAGCAGGTTGTCTTGCTAATTCTGCCAATGGAACAAGGATCTTTACTTTATCTAACTTATTTTCAATGCTAAAAGTATGTATGGTTTTCTCAACCTTTACTTGTTCATTTGTCTCCTTATTCTTATGTTTTACTTGCTTTGATTGCATATAATGCTATGATTTATTTGTTTGACTTGGCTTGGCTTGTTGGATTTGTGACGATTCTCCTCTGTTTACTGGAATGACCTAAATGGGTTCCTTCCCATTATTATTACTTCTTTGTGCAAGGCTTCTAGGCCTGATCATCATTTTGATCCTCAGTTCTGGACCCTTTCCTAGATATTAGATCACATCTCTGATGCAATTCAGCCTACATTAAGTCTACAAACTTCTTACAATAAGCATCAATATCTTCTTAATATAAAGGGGTTTAAGGATCCATATCCACACCTTCTTCATGTGCCTCTACTTTTTCTTCTTTTGATAATGTCAAATATTTCTTCTCCTGAAATTCCAGTGCTTCTTCCAAACTTTCCTCTAGTTCATCCTCTATATAAAAAGGTGGTTATACTTGATGTTGTTGATCTTTCCTCTCCCTATGCAAAATCTACAAAGGTGCCCTCCTAAATTGAGGATTGTAATTCCTATTTGGCCCTTGTTGGATTTGTCTCGAAGGATTTTTATTTTTCATCTCTAATTTTACCAACTTATTTGAAATTTTCTTGATTACTTTAGTCATTTCATCTAGCTTCCGTTCTTGCATGTCCTTCGACTTCCCTGAAGGAGCAACTTCTTATTTCCCCTTTCTTTTATCAACATGCTCTATTTTGTACTTTAACTTTCCTGTTGTTGCTAGATCTTATTCCACCTCCAAAACATCAGTCTGAATTTTATCAAGGGTAGGTGATTTTCTTTCCCTCGACCAAAATCATAATCAAAATCCCTTGCAACGACTACCTTGACAGTTGTTGATGGAGGCTTGATTTCTGCTGCTAAATTGTTGTAAATTTTGTTAAATATTTTTTTGACATGATCTGAAAATGGGTTGGATAACTTGTTATGCTTTTTAAGAACCTCCCACTCAGTGAAACAAATAAAAGATCTAGCTTATAAATGACTTTTTGTAGAATTTATACTTGAAACAGGTGTATGTGTTTTATTTGTTTAAGTGCTTTAAGTCCATTTTTTTTGTTAATATTAAACATGTGTAATAGCCATATAATGCAGCAAATAAATATCAACGCATAACAACAAATTTAATCTAGGAGTTCACCCGAATATCGTGGGCTATGTCTCCTTAAGCTCTTGTCATCTTGACTTGGCTCTTTGGGATTATGGAAAATTTATTTTTAAAGCTAAAAAACTCAACTCAAATGGTTAAATGAACTGAAATAGTGGGTTTAGAATACCATCTATATCATTGTAACGGTTATCATCACTATGAAAACAAATCTAGGCTTCCTTAGACTTGATTCCTTCTGTCAGTGCTCTTGAGCTACACTGAGCTTCTCTATGGAAATAACTCCTTCAAAATTATTTTTCTGTCCCTAAAACATCACCTACTATCTCCAACACATATCCTACTTCCAAAATGGATTGATCATTTTCTCCACAAGAGAATTGGCTCCCTAATCTAGGCCTCCCTCCACGGTTGGCCCTAGGCTGCCCAAAACTTCCTTGTGGATTATTGAACTCTATAAGTCTTCAAATGGCTCTAAAAATCCATTAATTGGATTTGGAATGCCAAAAATATTCATAATAGACCATTTTTTCACTGAAATTGGCATCCAGCTGCTGCGGTTTCGCCTCCAACACCTAGCGGTACCCCTTGGCTCTAGGGTTAAAGAAAAATTCTCTATGGCTTCTCGACCTCTAGAAGTCCTCAAAAGCTTCTGAAAACTCCTCCATTGGATTCAAATTTCTCATTACAGTCATAAATGACTATTTTTTTGCTGAATAAGGCCTCTAGCTGCCCTAGCTAGGCCTCGAACTACTGCTTGCACTTACTGGCCCTAGTGGCCTCTAGAACTTCTCTGAAGCATCTAAGCCTTCAAAATTCCTATAAAGGATTTTAAAACCACACCATTCTAAGTTCTAGAATATTTAAAACATCCAAAATTGACTATTTTATTTCTAAATAAGGCCTCTAGCTCCCCTAGCTAGGCCTCAAACTACTGCTGGCCCATGGTGGCCCTGGTGGCCCCTAGAACTTCTATGAAGAAAAAACCTGCTCAAAATTCCTCTAATGGCTCTACAACCCTCACCAATGAGTCTATAATTTATGAGATAGTCGAAATTGACTATTGGCACTCCAAAATTGGTCGAACCTAGCTCAAGATAGAGCCTGAACTCATTTTGTCCAATGACCCCGAAAAATCCTCCACCAAACTTGGAGGAACTGGACTTAACTCCAGTTAAAAGTGGAATTATGCAAAAATTGGCATTCCTGCTCCAAATATTCCACCAGCTTGGCCGCTAGCACTAAATGTGGGCGATTAGTGTGGGCACATGTCCTAATTACCCGCGATTTTTGCGGGCAATTAACGTAACTTAATATGCAAAAATCGTACGGATATGTTAATGTCGCATGTGATCACGTTTTAAATATTAAATGGAACCGTCGGCGAGTGGCTTGGAGCCTTGGCCCGGGGTCCCATCGCTTGAGTGCATGGGGAGGGGCTGGCCCCTCTAGACCCACAAATTGAAAACCATTAAACGTTAAATAACAATTCAAAAGCTATACAGTTAAGATCCATCATATAGCTTGACGGTAAGATGTGGGCGCTGCAGATGAGAGGTTAGGTGGTCGACTCCCGGGGAGTATGACCCATAATTTTACACCACAAAATTGGGCCATGTGGCGGCCTCCGAGCCTGCCACGTGGAAGCCTCCCATTGGCCCCTTTAAAAACCACGTACATTCCATTAATCAATAGCAGGCTAACACTTGTCCAAATATTACTGGTCTAAGAGGAATATTCTGGGGAATATTTTGAGGAATATTCCAATAATATTCCAATAATATTCTCTTTTTAAATTTCCCAAATTCTAGTCAAACTTGGTAAAAGTCCAAAAATTATAGTTTACTGGACTTTTCAAACTGCGATAACTTCTTCATACGGTGTCGGTTTTTGAAACCGTTCACAATGCCAAAATAACGAAGAAGATATCTATCAGGTCGCTTAGGTTTAGCACAGCTCTGAACACTTTTAATTTTGAGCTATCACTGAGGTCCATGATCTAGTTCTGATCACACCTCCCCATTGGGAATCTTTTGGACCCCAAAAGACTGATTACTTGATCTGTTCAGTAGATGAGAGTACAACACCCTCACTTTTCAGCCTCCATACACTTGCCTTGCATGACTAGTGCCTTTAAACCACAACTTGAAGGTAGTTGACACTTCCCTTCTTGGATGCGCCTGTCCTCCTGTCATGAACTATCTTCCTTGCACTCACTCAGAAATTTCTGGCGAGAAATTTACAGAAGGTAGCTTAGCATCGCTTCCTTGATCATGTATCCAAGGTGGCTCAAACAAACATGAGATTACAACAGAAAACATGCATACATAACTGAAATTTTCATATGTACAAATGGATGTATGTCTTACTGTGTCAAGAAGTCAAACCACTTCTTACCAGGCCACTTCCACGACGACTTTTGCTGCTGAAAATATTCTTCATGTGAAACATATGTTCTCACATCAATGATGGAATCATTGGTTCCAATTTCGCCAGTATTTTTATCCTCTTGCTTCAAATGCTTAGGATGCTTAGTTGGATGCAATGTCAAAAATTGGGCAACAACATGTCCCCTCTTATGGCAATGTGTGCAAGTCTTATGCACCTTCTTTGTAAGTTTCCTTTGCCTCAACTGTTTCATGTATGCCTTCATCCTCTTCCATCATTTTGAAACAACATGGTTACACAGACCACAATATGCACAACAACTCTTTCTTCCATTCAAGCATGCATAATTTTCATGCCTTGCAGAAACATAATCAACTTGACTATGGGAAGAATTATACCTCAAATGTTGCGTTGCATGTCCATCCTTTTTACCTTCATGAGGAGATGAACTTGTAGAGGTTCCAGCTTTCCTTTGAAGACTAACATCAATGTTCATGTCTTGAAAACTATCTGAACTCTCATGCTCGCCATAAGTTGCATGTCTACAATATTCTTGCTACAACATAGGCTTCAAACAATGGAAATCAACTTGAAAACAAACTTGACACGTTTGTGGTTTAGAACTTGTAACAAAATTTCTTCTTGAAGTTGTCTCACGTGCCTTCATGGCTTTGGAGTCTTCGCCATTAGATTGAACATAACCAAGACCAAACCTCTGGGGTCTTTCCTCAACCAAAATAGGATCAATCATGCCTTATGCATGCTTTCCTAAACCCTTGCCTTCATATCCCATTTAAATATTAACTTGGACCCTATACCTCTAGTGTGCTTTTCAAATGAACCAACACATCTATCTGAAGAGGAAACTGAAGACAAATTAGAGTGAATTACCTCTACTTCACGCATGTTCTTGGTTAAGGCCTCTTGGGCTTGATAGAGCTGCATCTCCATCTCATGAATTCTTAGAATAATTTCTTCTTTATCTTGCTTCATAGAAACCAATTGCTCATGAAGTCTAGTGATTTCTCTTATATCTTCAAACAAAATTTGCACCATATCCTTCGGGATGTAGAAGTCTTTATTCATATCTTCATCGAAGAATCTTGTGAAGGAGGAGTATTTTGAAACCTCACTTGATGAAGTTATAATTATGAAAATGAAAAAAATAACTTTAATAAAAAATTCTAAAACTTTCAAAAACTATTGACAAAGCTTATGAACAAAATGCTTGTAGAGTCAAGCTCTTCTTCAAGCAGCCTTTTTGCAAACACCCTCTTGTGCTTCAAGGGTTTCCTTGAGGTCCTTTGGGTAAGGAAGATGCCTTAAAACCTTCTTCCTTTGAGAAAAAATCTTTCGGTAAAAATCACATCCAAATAAATTTGGTCGACGCGTTTCGAACCAGCCAGTGTGGTTCATCATCAGGACTTTGATGAACCTTCTTCCTTCTTTTCCTCTCCTAGACTTAGCAAACGTTAGCTCTCCCTTCACCTCTAGGAAACTCAAGCAACAATCAATTTGCAAACAGTCAAATCCTTACACTGTTAAACACCTTTCAAGTCAAACAAGCAAGCTATTGCTTTGTCAATCAAGAAACCAAGTGATATGATACCAACCTGATCTGAAAATGGGTTGGATAACTTTTTATTCTTTTCAAGAACCTCCCACTCAGTTACACAAATAAAAGATCTAGCTTATACTTGACTTTTTGCGGAATTTATACTTGAAATAGGTGTATGTTTTTTAACTGTTTAAGTGCTTTAAGTCCATTTTTTTTCCTCTGATATTAAACATGTGTAACAACCATATAATGTAGCAAATAAATATCAACACATAACATCAAATTTAATCTAGGAGTTCACCTGAATGTTGTGGGCTACGTCTCCTTGAGCTCTTTTCATATTGAATTGGCTCTTTGGGATTATGGAAAATTTCTTTTACAAGTTACAAAAATCAACTCCAATGGTTAAATGAACTGAACCAATGGGTTTATAATACCATCTATATCCCTATCATGGTTTTCATCACTCTGAAAACAGATCTAGGCTTCCTTAGACTTTATTCCTTTTCTTGGTGCTCTTGAGCTACACTAAGCTTATCTATGGAACTAACTACTTCAGAATTATTTTTTTGTCCCTGAAACCTCACCTAATATCTCCAACACATATCATACTTCCAAAATTGACTGATCATTTTCTCCAAAAGAGCACTGGCTCCCCAATCTAAGCCTCCCTCCATGGTTGGCCCTAGGCTGCCCAAAACTTCCCTATGGCTTATTGAGCTCTATAAGTCTTCAAATGGCTCTGAAAATCCCTTCATTGGATTCATAATTCCAAAATAGTCAAGATAGACTATTGGTTCGTTGAAATTGGCATCTAGCTGCTCCGGTTTTGCCTCCAACATCTGCCGGAACCCCCTGGCTCTACGGTAAAATAAAAATTCTTTGTGGCTTCTAGACCTCTAGAAGTCCTCAAAATATTCTATAAACTCCTCCATTGGATTCATAATTCTCATTACAGTCATAAATTACTATTGGTTTGTTGAATAAGGCCTCCAGCTGCCCTGGCTAGGCCTCAAACTGCTGTTGGCACTTACTGGCCCTAGTGGCCCCTGGAACTTCTCTGAAGCATATAGGCCTTCAAAAGTCCTCTACAGGCTCTAAAAACCACACCATTAGTTCCATCATATCTGAAACATCCAAAATTGACTATTGGATTTTTGAATAAGGCCTCTAGTGCCCCTGGCTAGGCCTCAAACTACTGTTGGCCCATGGTGGCCCTAGTGGCCCCTAGAACTTATCTGAAGCAAAAAACTACTCAAAATTCATCTGATGACTCTACAACCCTCACCAATGAGTTTGGAATGTCTGAGATAGTTGAAATTGGATATTGGCACTCCAAAATTGGTCGAACCTAGCTCAAGATAGACCCTGAACTCATTTTGCCCAATGACCCCTAAAATCCCTCCACCAAACTTGGAGGAACTGGACTTAACTTCAGTTAAAAGTGGAATTATGCCAAAATTGGCATGCCCGCTCCAAATCTTCCGCCAGCCTGGCTGCTAGCACTAAATTTTAGCGGTTAGTGTAGGCACATGTCCTGATTACCCGCGGTTTTCGTGGGCGACTAACATAACTTAATACGCAAAAACCGCGTGGATATGTTAATGACACATGTGATCATGTTTTGAATATTAAAAGGAATCGTCGGTTAGTGTCTTGGAGCCTTGGCCCTGGGTCACATCACTTGAGCACATGGATAGGGGCTGGCCCTCAGTGCTGGCCCCTCCAGACCCACAAATTGAAAACTGTTAAACGTTAAATAACAATTCAAACGCTATACAGTTAAGATCCATCGTATAGCCCAACGGTAAGATGTGGGTGCTGCAGGTGAGAGGTCATGTAGTCGACTCCTAGGGAATCTGACCCATAATTTTAAACCATGAAACTAGGCCACGTGGTAGCCTCCGGGCCTGCCATGTGGCAACCTCCCATTGGCCCCTTTAAAAACCACGTATAGTCCATCAACCAATAGCAGGCTGACACTTTTCCAAATATTACTGGTCCAGGAGGAATATTCTGGGTAATATTTTGAGAAATATTCCAGGAATAATATTCCCTGGAATATTCTCTTTTTAAATTTCCCAAATTCCAATCAAATTTGCTCAAAGTCCAAAAATTGCAATTTATGGGACTTTTCAAACTGCGATAACTTCTTCATACGGTGTTAGTTTTTCAAACTGTTCGTGGCACCAGAATAAGGAAGATGAGATCTATCCGGTCGCTAAGTTTGAAAAACTTCCAAACACTTTGAATTTTGAGCTATCACTTAGGTCCATGATCCATTTCTGATCATGAACTCAACAACATGTTCATTAGCCTTTTTATTTATACCATCGAATTATGTTAAGAAATACCCATGATCCTTCTTTTCACCTCATTTCTGCATGAACACATTTTATAACTCCTCCCATGTATTAATTGAATTAGCAGCTAGGGTTTTGAACCATTTTCTTACTTCCATATCTAAATATCGTATGAGAAGCCTCACAACAACATCAAGATAGTCAACATTAAGATTTTCAGTAAACACATAGAATGTTGGCACATGCTTTCCAGTTGTTACTTCATATTCTCCAATTAAGCGAGGCAAGAGTTTCAAATAGTCCTATGGTATAGAATTCATTAGTTGTGGCAGATTTAGAGGGGTGTATTTGTTAACTAAAACCCTGGTATTTCCATATTTTGAAGTGGGTGTGGAGGAAAATTTATTTTTTGTGATACATATGAAACAAGAGGGACTACAATTATTGGAATTGGCTGTGAGATGACTACAAGAACTTGAGATGTGACTAGTGTAACAATATCTTTGATTTCTTCAACTTCTCAGAAAACTCGGAAAGATAAAGAAACTGATTCAAAATATTCCTCTTCTAGTTTGGGCTCAAACAAAGGAAATTTAGGAGGGGGAAACTCTCCTAAAAAATATAAAGTGTTTGGAGAAAATTTAGGGGTATTTACAATGGAACTTGAAGCCCCAAAAGCAGATATGGTAGGGCTAGGATTTTTTGGAGACTATTTTTCTCTCCAAACTCTCTTTGAAATAAGTTTCGCCAGATTAGATAAAGTTGGGGTTTTCTGCTGGGAGCTATTAAAGCGAGGATTACTGATTATTAAATCCCTCTGGTGAATGGTATCAACCCACACATTCTTTTCTTACCAATTAGAGAAATGTTCAAAAATATACCCATGCAAAAATATTCAAAACCATTCCCTGGAAACGACACCAAAAGATGTTGTAACCCTAGAGATAACCTCTGGCTGAAAGGATGTCAGTGCCTAGTACATCCACTCAGTTCAATTAAAGATATATATTTTTATTTTCTTATCTTTGTCCAGAGACAAACCTTGAGGTGTAATGTAATTTAACTCTTGGAATAGTAAACAAACCATTTCAAGATGGCATGTATATCAATGCATACAACTTTTTATGAATTTGCAGTATGGTAGGAAGAATTTTTGGGAATAAATATTCTATGCATAGGGGTTAGAAATAATCCTATACACCTAATATTAACATAAAAAGTGAAATAAAATTAGGTGAAACAATGAAATTGTTGAGCGCTTCATTAAGGTTTCTTTATGTAAAGATTTACAGGTATCCCTTGTTATTCCCACAACATCGATAAATATGTTTAATAAAGAAAGAAACCAACAACTTCATACATTAATTTCAAAATAAGAAAAAATAAAATGCAAGAGTTACAAAGAAAAGGAACACATACTGTAACCAACAAATATCTAGAATCACTCGAAACTTTTATCGATCTTCCAAAAGGACTTCATGCAAATAGAAATGTGCACACATTCTATAATGCATGCACAATCCTACCAATGTTGGGTTAAAGTGGGAAGGCAAGAGAGGAAGGTATTTTGTTCTTAGGAATACATGTGCAATATTGAAAACACATTTGCATTCAAAAGAATGTGTGTGTTCCTAAGAATACATGCACACTTTTTCAGCTAGCCTTAACCCCATGTACTTGCCAACAAGCTTAGAATTTGATAGCCTGTAGTATAGTTGGTATGTATATGGATTGATTGTGTCTGTTTTCCTCTTTCTGTAGAAATTTTTTTGAATTTATTCAAGTTTTACACCATTTTCATTCAAGCCATGGACTATTTATTTTTGTTGAACCATTTTGAAGCATTCTTGCTTGATTTGGTTGCTTCTTTATATCTTTTTCAAGATGTGGTAAAATTATTGCCATCCTTTTCCCCATTCTGTAGCATCCTAAGTAGTTTTGAGGTTTTTCCACTACATTAGTGGTTTTCTATAAATGCAGATAATTTTCGCATATACATAGCCCAAAGTTGTTTTTTTACATACATTTGTGAATGTCGGTTTTATTTTCAATTTTCATTTTATTTCATTAGTGTTTTGCAGTTCACGAACTACAATTCAACCAAATACATATTTTAATACCTTTTAAAACAACTAAAAATATTTTTCTCAATAAAACCTGATAAAAACTCATTAATGAGTTTATAAAGTAGTTTAATATGCCTATTGTCAAATTGCAATGATTTGTGGCTCAACATGACGTGGATTAGGACAATTTAATGAACTAAATTTGGAAAAGTTCTATGAAAATATGTTGTTAAGTGACATTCCTTATTCATTTATTTTTTTAGTAGTGCCATTCGATTTTTAAATTCCCACTACAACAAATCGTTCAAGGGGTTTGGGACGCTGGTTTGGTCTATCTTTCATCAACTAGTTTATTATGTCGAGAAAAAAGAGATGAATTTTTTTTGAATGATTAGAGCATAATTGTATTATTTTTATTTCAAAGCTCTAACTTTTCATAGTCTGCAAATAATCAAAGTGTATGTGGGCCCACAATAACTAAAGCAAAGGAATAAGCACCATGTAAATGTGATGGTCAATCGTGATGCATTCATTGGCAATCAAATCACATGCAATTGCGACAGAGAAAACTGCACGAGTTTTAAAAGTTGATAGGGGCGACGCAAAGACAATTCGTGAAACCGTCGATCATGCGGTCAACAGTCGAGATTCATTGCACCAACCCGACCCCATTTTTTCAGAAACCACCAGTAAAGGGGGTGCAAGTGGTAAGTTGTTTCTTGAAACCACCTTCTAGCTTATAACATGTAATCATTCAAGACAACATTATTGAAGAAGTAAATGAATACAAGTACCTCGGGATCGATTGCAACAACAAGCTTAATTGGGAGGATTGCAGAAAGAAAAGAATTTTAGGAGGGTGGAAAGCATTATATGCACTTCAAAATAGATGTATAGAGGCAGAGTTATGGGATTGTAACACGATCAAAGTACTTTTTGGACTCCTAGTTTGTCCAGTGATATTATATGGGTGTGAATTGTGGGCTAGCAGCATCTCTGTTTCAAAATGGAAACAAATTGAAAAAAATTCAAAAACGCTTGATCATGAGCAAGTTAAAAATAAAAAGTTTGGTTCCCTATGAGATAATTTTGAGTGAAATAGGGGCAGCGCCCATCGAAGCAATTTCCATGGTGTGTCTTATAAGGTACCTAAAGAGAATGGAGCAAATGGGAGAAGGTAGATGGCCGAAAGTTATCTTCAATGAAGGTATGAGTGAAAGAAAGAAATAATGGATGAGACAAAACAACAAATGGATGCAAAAATGGAATATTTATTTGAATGCATGTCCCACAAATAGCAAGGAATTAAATAATTTTGTGCAGGAGAAGTTTCGTAAGGGTATAAGGGGAAAAGAGTTGGGTAGAAAGAAGAAGTATTATGTTCAGGAATTCAACCCCACTTGTGATCTCCAACAAAAAGAATGCATTGGAGCTAGCATTTCGTGGAGGGAAAAGGCTCTTATAGCTCAATTAATAACTAACTCACATCAACTTCGGTGTGAAACAAGACGGTGGAAGAGACCTAAAGAAGCTTGGGAAGAAAGGGTACGCACTTTTTGCACTTCTGGGGTAGTGGAATCAGAAAAAAATTTCATTTTGGAATGTGGCGCTTTCAGAGACATTAGGGACAGTTACCGTAGTATGTTAGCATCAATTCCGTGGCATTGTCTTTTCAGTGATGGAACTGTTATGAGGTTGGGTCATCTCATCATCAATTTGAGTAAGAACAGGATTCAATTGCAGAAGCCAAAAACAAGTTGGTGGTCCCATAGACTATTTTTAGTCTCGTGGACATTAAAATATCATTCATTTCATTTGTGAAGAGAGCCTACCATGTGAGTGAGTAAAGCGATCCTGTCATCCACCTCACTCTGCCGCCTCATCCTCCCAAATCACCCTCAACATCACCCATTTTTCATTTCATTCATTTTCCATTCGTACCCATCATTAAATTTATTTTACCGCTCGAGAAGAAGGATTAAAAGGCCCATTTATTGGTTCCTTCCCATCATTTTATTGTCTTTTTCATGCTAGGACAACTTTGTAATCAACGTCCAAGTCAGCCGACAACCAATACCCTTGAATTTCTCCTTCCTTCACGCCATTACCAGGTATTTAAAATTTGTGTCCAATCCCAATTTTCATAATCATTAATTTAAAAGAGCTGTGAAGTTAGCCCCAAAACATGCAAATCCCAATCCTACTACTAAAGAACCTTTGATGGACATTGAGGGTGAAAGTCATGATTCTTTTGTCCCATCGAATTTAAAGAGTTTTGAATTGAATTTTTTGGCCATTTTCTAGATAAATAAGACACATTTAGGGTTGTACAGTCTAGTTTATACTATATTTTAGCTCTGACTACTTATCAGTTCCCTAAATTTGTAACCTGGCTTATGTCTGCATACATTTCTCAATGAAATTTTGTTGTTTCTTCTAAGGGAGAAAAAATTATTGAGATCATAACTGACCTTATCCACAAAGCCTTCTATTTCCCCTACATGAAAAACCTACAACCATTCACTGAGACTTCATTACTCTTGAGTCTCACTCAAATTTCAAAAGAAAACAAACAATCTTTCTTTAATCAAAATTTTCCTCTAGGTTCACAAATTCCTTAGCTACCTGAGTCTTATCCTATGTCTGTGTTTTCTCAATATGCA
Source organism: Pinus albicaulis (assembly GCA_034641835.2). Lineage (NCBI taxonomy): Eukaryota > Viridiplantae > Streptophyta > Pinopsida > Pinales > Pinaceae > Pinus > Pinus albicaulis. The sequence continues at coordinate 101,203 of JAXQQM020073776.1, read as the reverse complement.
CAGAAAATTCAGGCCATTTTTTTATCATTACCTGGGGAAGATGATATAGGTAATGTGACTAGACCATCCCTAGGGCTTCTAAATCAAATGTTGTAGTCTGATGTGGTTTTGGATATACCTTCGTATCTATCCCAATCTAACAATTTTCAATTCAAAATTTCTACCTTGCCAATTGTTTCATGCACCCTTCCATTTTGGTTTACCTTTTTTAGTATACTCATGTAGACAAATTTGAATATTTGGGTATGAACACCTTTGATTCTAAGAAACAAAGGAGGTCAGTAATTGAATTGACTTGTTGTGAAAAAATGTTACCTTATTAACGGGCTACCAATGAGGTATGATTTGAATTAATTTCAATTCCTTCTGAATCTGATGGAAATTATGTGCTTCGTACAAGAAATCATGGAAATGTCTAGTTTTGGGTGGTTCAAATGCCTAGTTTGGGTGGCTATAATTGAATGCAAGAATGTTAGCAGCAATAGTGAAAGGAATTAGAACATGCAACAATATGTTGGTAAAGAATTCAGGAATAGGGCCATTGTGAGACACTAGAACCCAATATTTTCCATTGATTTCCATGAGCATGTTATGATCAACATGATGGTTTTGAGGCAGGGGCATGCCTTGGTTTTTGGACCTTATGATGTGAGGAAACCCAACCGAGGGATGGATCGCTTGAGGGACTATGTAGCAGAGAAGGGGATGCCAACAGAACTTGGAAGGTGACTAACTACACGAAAGGGGGTGACCGTATTTCCTGAGGGACTGTGTAGCAAAGAAGGCAAGGTCGGGGAATACATTTTTTTTGGTCATTATCATTTCTAGATGGAATCAAAAGCACATTGAGAGTGTGCCCTAGAACAATGAGCTGGTAATTGTTTACTGAGATAACAGGTCGCGCAAGGAACATAGCACTGGATATTGGATGCAGGTATGAATTTGGTAGTGGATTCTGGACTTCCTAGGAAGGAGGTGAATCCTTGTATTACTTGAGGGTGGAGGCATGAGCCTCTAGATTCCCTTGTTGCTAATGTGGGCACCATATCTTTTTATTTTTTGGTGAGAGAAAATATGCATATGTATATATGTTTATATTATTATAAATACTGTATCGAATTTTGTTTATAAAGCTCCATAGATAGTATGATTATTTGCTAGTTGAAGCAAATGTGTATAAGAATGTGGTTGTTATTGTAAATACTGTAATGATTTGTGTTATAAAGCTATATTAAATGGTATGATTGTCATGTTTTCAACAATAGACATTGTAAACACTGCAAATAGTTGGGTTAGAAAGCTCCATAGGCAATATGTTTTATTTTCAATGCTTCATTGGTCATAGCTGTTATAGAACACCGAGGATGGGGAGGGGTTTGTAACATCCCCTAGTTGTTTTTCCATGCAAAAAAAGTAGAATACCAAGGTCATGGGACATGTATTCCAAGATGAATGGTGGATAAAACATATTAGTGGGTGTCACTTTTGGTTTATTAATGGCCAAGGAAATTGGCAAAGGCAAAGAGGAATTAATTAACATTTTAATTATGAAAATAAAGGAAAATGGGAGAAAATGAAGGTGAAGGGACGCAAGTTTGCATGAGAGGGAAATTGAAGGAAAATGAAGAAAATAAATGCCTTAATGATAAAAAGGCTTCTGGGGATCATTTTGTAGTTTTTTATTTATTTATCCTTTTGACAGTTTTTGGGTGGAGCTCTCTTCCATTATCTCATTCTCTCATACTCTTGCACACTTAGATAAATCTTGGAGCATTCTCAGAGCATGCTTCGAACACTCAAGTATTCACTTGGATTTGAATAAATAAGGAAAAGGAAAGTAGGAAAATGCGAGGAAACAATTGGATCAATAATTACAGTTGGATTGCTTGTCAGGTAACATGTTGCATATGTGATTTCCTTGTTGATTTTTGGATGCATGGTGTATGAATGTGATTTTCTGGTTATGTGTTGTCGTTGACATGGATATTTTCCTATATTGACAATGGTTTTAGCCTTCCCTTGCCATTTCCTAAATATCCATGGTGTTGTGGGTTTTCCACTTGTTCTTTTACTGATTGGTGCTCAAGTTCCTTATGGTTGTGGGTTGGAAAAAACACTTTAGAAACCCTGGAACAACTTGGGTTGATCTACTAGTCCTAGAACCTAGGTTGGGAAAAACACTCTAGAGGCCTTGGTGGGTTGAGTTACTTGTACCTAGATCCAGGTTGGACAAATGCGTTGGAGCCCTAGAAGGTCGTGGGTTGAGTTACTAGTTCCCGGAGCCCTAGACAACTTGGGTACAAACCAATTTGGTAGGTGTTAGTGATGTACGGCCATCGAGGTGGAAACATTGTGGCTGAGGGTTGAGGTGGTTTGGCCTCTGGAAGCCTTGGTTTGGTTTTCCTTGTTTCATTCCATGAGATCCCACATTCATGCTTGGAATATGGCTCAAGGGTGATTAGATGAAAGAGAGATTTGGTTCAGCCCAATCTACGGTTGGGTGGTACGTGGCAGTCCTTGACTTGGTTGTCATTTTCATATGCTAATATGAGACATTTTCCTATTGTGATATATGAGTCTTTGTAGTGATTATGTCAATGTTATTATGTTTTAGTTTCCATGATTTCTATGATGGTTATATTTTGTGTATTATCTATGGATCTTATCATGAATCGTTTAAGTTATCAATTGGTTGATGAATGTATCAATTGATAAGTGTTGTTATAGTTATGTGGAGAGGGCATACGACCTTCTTGGTGATTTTTAGATCAATCTCAAACTATCATTATAAAACATGCATTCATGACTTGTAGCTTACATGTCGTTCATGTGTTTGACGAAATGTCCAGTGTGTTCTAGGAAATCTAGGTCAATTTATGCCTCCTAATTTGAATGTTTAACTTTGTTGTTATGTCATTTATGATTCTAGAAAGTCTCAGGTAGTTTTGGGTAGTGGTCTTGAGGATGTCCTATAATTTTGGCTCAGATATTGGGACCACTGATCTGAATATGTATGTTAGTTTTTTTGTGCTAATTACATGTTTATATTTTTAATTTTATTTACGGATCTTATGCTTGATGGACATGTTTCCTTATTGCTTATATGTGTCAAACAGGCAATTTAACTGATTTTTTATGAGTGAATTCAAGACCATAAAGTATGAAAATCAAATTTTGAACAATAACAACATAAATAACATCAAACCATCACAATTGATTTATCAACATGAAGTTTTGATGAAGAAGTTCACCCCTCCCGGGCTACATCTCCTTGGTCCAACTTCCATGGCTTGGGCCTCTGTATTAGCTCAATAGTGAAAAAATTGATGTTTACATGCATCAAATGCTCCTGAAACATACTCCAATGAGTTCATAATGTCAAAATCTATTATAAATGACTATTCATTCACTATATTTGGCCTTTAGATGATCTAGGTATGGCCTTCCTTCCTGGTCGAGTGGAGCGAGGGAGGTCGCGGGGTCGAGCCCCAACCTCTACCCATCGTTGTATACCTTTTTTCACCGGACTTTGGAGATGGACTTTGGATATGAAACATTGCCAACATATATTAACCGATAGTTTAATGAAATACGCCACCGGTATATAAACATTACCCAAGACTTAGGTTAGTTTCAAATATGCGATCCACCATTGAATATGCCAATCAAACTATAGTTTGGAGTTTAATAATATATGCTACTTTGTGATAAGATATAACCCATAGTTTCAGATATTAGGATTATAACATATATATGCCACCATAAAATTAATCTTACCACCATAATACAAAATGAAATTTGAGCCTGACCTTGGAGAGGGGGTCCACAGAGGGGACATGTGGTGGTCCCTAGTTGGGCTATCCTCCCACATAAAAAAATGGAATTCAACCTTAGGAGAGAAATCCTTAAAAAGTTTCACCTTCAAACCAAACTGGTGAATCCTATTGTGACACTTCTCATAGTGCCACTGGGCATAAACTGAATAATATTCCCTGCATGCTCACTGGGATGCCATGTCATCAACCTGTCATTGTTCTGATTTTTTTTTTAAAATTTGCCTGTTATGAACGGCAGTTAGCAAGCTATAACTTCTTCATCTAAAGTCAGTTTTCGACGAAACCAGTTGCGTTGGATTAATGGTGACGGGCCGGTCGTTTTCATTTAGTTTTCAATAAATTCTTAGCACTTGCATTTTTTAGCTTAATACTGAGCCTCTGATCATTCCTCCCCACTAGAATCCTTTTGGACCCCAAATGCTCTCTGATTACTGATCATGTGGATGAGGGTATTGTTCCCTTACCCTTCCAGTTTCTATCCACTGAAATTTTCACATTTTCATCATTTGGAGCATTTCACAAAAAGTTAACTTTTTCCTTGATTCTTGTGACCTTATTTTTCTTTCATTGACACCATCATGCTACAATTTTTCTTAATTTACAGAACAACAAGCTATTCTTGCAGAAACCATCTTGTTCCTACCTTGGTCATTAATCAAAGGAAACTTAAAAATTGTCTCACCTTGCATACCATCACCATGATGATTCTTAGCTAATCTTGCTTTGTACTTGCGTCGACTCTTGACCAAATACTTTCACCATTGCCATGTACCTTTTGGAAACCAATAACAAGCATTTATGGAACCCATGCCCTCTTTTCCAAGTTTCTTTGTTGCTTTCTCTTTGACCTTTGCACTCTCTTGCACCGACATCTTGTTTCCAACACTTCTCAACACTAATGTTGACTGTTGCAAAATGTTTTGCATATTTTTCACCTCCTTTCAAAGGCAAGTTGTTATAATATTGAAACATATCATTACAAGCATAAGCATATTTTCGAAAAGTTTGATTCAAAACATATCTTTGTTTGATCATTAACAATGTCAAATTTTGACTTTCACTCACTATCCTCTTCATTTCTCCTGCATCTATAAGAGACAAACTTGTCTTATTCTTATGTGCTCTAATTATGTACTAAATATCATCTTTAAACAAGTGATACTTATTCTCATGGCGATGAAATACTTCTTTCCTATCATACAGATAAGGACTTCCCAATACAATACCTGATATCTCAAGCGGCACCACATCAAGTTCAACTTCATCAAGAAAGTTTGAAATGATGGCGAATCTTATTAAGCACTTCCTTGTAACCTGCAAGTTTTCATTCTTGCATATCCAACCCAAAGGATATGGTCTTGTATGTCTAATAGTTTCAAGTTATAGCTACTTAACCAAGTCTTCGGAAATCAAGTTAGCTTGTGACCCACTATCAAAAAGTGTATCAATCTTGGTATGTTTAGAGACAAATCTAATATGGAAAATTTATATTCTTGTATCTTCATCTTGAGTAGCATTTGAACAATTTGAAGAACTAGTGCTTGCAATATGTTTATCTTCAAAACCCATGGCTGTAATATTTGTCTCATCTCCTGAATCCAACCCTAAGTCATGTTCAACTATAGCAACAATTTTCCCCTTTTCTTTGGCTTTAAATTTGTTTGTCTTCAACTCTGGATGAAGTTGCCAACAATGGTTTTCATCATGGCCAGTATTTGAACAATTTTTTCATGTGAGTTTTTCCTTCTCTCTTTTTACAAAGCTATTTATTTTTCCTCTTCCATATAACTTTCCCTTTCCTTTACCCTCGCTTTCACTTTTCTCATCTATGTTTTGTTTCCCTCTTGCTTCAAAGTGTGTGGCTTGAACACAAAATTCATCAATATTTTTGGGATTAAACGTGAGAATAGTGTGCCTAAGGTAATTGTGCAAACCCCCAACATACTTTAACAAAGTTTTTTGAGAATATAAATTAATAACCAAAATAATAGCTCTTCTCCTAAACTCATGATGAGTATAATCTTGCACACTTTTCCCTTTCAACTGTCTAAAATTTTTCCAATCCATAATGGCCTTTTTCATGTAAGCTAAGGGAAATAATTGCCTTTTAATGGTAGCAATAAAACGTGACCAATACATATATATATTACCGTAGTTTTTAATCTCTTCATGAGTCCTTGCTTTCCCACCATACAAGTGCATATCCTTCCATCCTCAGAGAAACCAATTGAATCTTTATGTCATCTTCATGAAGGTTATGGATCCTACAGTACACCTCCAATTGATGTATCCAATTTCAAGCCTCTCTGCATTTACCTTGCCATTATACATTAGAAGCTCAAATTTGACATCTAGTTTGAGTAAGGGTGTCTTTCCTTTTGTGGCTTTTGAGTGAGTGTGAGTGGTTTTTGTGGTGGAAGTGGAAGATGATGCTGATGGAGAAGATGAGGATGATGAATATGGTGGAGATGGAGGTGGATTTCCTCCACTACCCTTTGAACTCTTCTCTCCATCCTTCTTATCATCTGAAGTTCCTTCTCCATGTGGAGGCTTATAACCTTCTCCTGCCATCCCAACAGTAAATGCATTAAAAATAATTTTAACAATCCTCTTTATGTCATTGAAATATCTCTTGACATCATCCTCTTCTGAATGACCTTCATGTTATCCAACACCCAACATGATGGTTATGGATTCAACCTCAACTTCTAATGCTTGTACCTCTTCAATTGATCCATCAACACAAAGTTTTGATGAAGGATTTCACTCCTTCTGGGCTACATCTCCTTGGTTCATATTTCATGGCTTGAGCCTCTGTATTAGATAAATAGTGAAAAAAATGTTGTTTACATGCATCAAATGCTCCTGAAACATACTCTAATAAGTTCACAATGTCTAAATATATCAGAAATTACTATTCATTCACTCTATTTGGCCTTCAGTTGATCTAGGCATGGCCTTCCTTCCTGGTGGCCCTAGGCTTCAAAATTCTTCAAAGTGACAAAAAAACCTATAGAATTGCTCCTCTACCTCTAAAACCTATTCCAATTTGTTCAGAGCATGTCAATCTGCTAGGAATGACTCTTCTTGAGCCAATATTGGTCGAAAATTGCTCAATATATGGCCAATTAAAATTTTCCCTAGAATCCTCCTCCAAATATGGAGAAGACTCGAGTTAAGTTCGACAAATTGGTGATTCCCGCCGAATTTGGTGGCACCCGCTAAATTCGCCGCTAATTAGGAACTAGATTAATTAGCATTAACCTGCGATTATCGGTGGCTAAGCTCGCATTAACTACACATAAGTGCATTTCATAAAACACAATTTAATTAGCACTAACCATCGGATTAGTGAGATAATATGCATTTTTCATTCAATCCATTTTTTTTTTAATTTTCGCTCCGCGCCTTTGGTTCTGTGGAGAGGTCGTATGGGAGGGGGTTGGCCCCCTCCATTCTCGTCATTGGAGACCATATGAACTTTAAATAAAGGTTGGGTGCTAAGGTTATTAAGAACCATGCAATGGCCCATTGGTATGGGCAGAGAGTGGAGCGGGGGCGGTCGCGGGATCGAGCCCCAAACTCCGCCCTTCGTTGTATACCTTTTTGCACCGGACTTTGGGGATGGACTTTGGATATGAAACATTGCCAACATATATTAACCAATAGTTTAAATGAAATACACCATCGATATATAAACATTACACAAGACTTAGGTTAGTTTCAAATATGCACTCCACCATTTAATATTCCAACTGGACTATAGTTTGAAGTTTAATAATATACACGACTTTGCGATAAGATATAACCCATAGTTTCAGAACTTAGGATTCTAGCATATACATGCCACCATAAATTTAATCTGACCACCATATTACAAAATGAAATTCAAACCTAACCTTGGAGAGGGGGTCCACCAAAGGGGACATGTGGTGGTCCCTGGTTGGGCTATCCTCCCACATAAAAAATTTCATATTCAACCTTAGGAGAGAAATCCTAAAAAAAATTCACCTTCAAACCAAACTATCGAATCCTGCTGTGACACTTGTCACATATATATTCAAAAGGACAAAGGAGGTGTAGGATTAAGCTTTATATTGATGATTTGTTTGAATCGTTTGATAGCAGATTAAATATGACATACTAGGTTTAGCAAATTAAATATGGCATACTAGGGTTATAGATTACATGTGTTGGATGGAAATTTTTATTTGTTTTCCCAAGTAACACATTTAAATGAATTTAACATCACATTAAATGTATTCATCTTAAGAAGACATAATATTAATAATAATGATAGTAATTTATTTAGAAAAGTTGTTTTTGACAAACTTTCTATTAAAATATGTAAAACAATTTAGAAATTAGTATGAGCCACTTCGTCATGCAATAGGGTAGAAATTTAAAAACTAACACAAATGTTAAATTTGAAAATTTAGAGTTTTAACCAAAAACAAGTTGACAAAGTGGAATTAAGTGTATTTTATAGGAAAAATGATTTATAATGATGATTTGTAAATTGTTGTAGATATGCTTGGACAATTCGTCACAATAAATTTGATAAAACTATATTTAAAAATCTGAAATCTACACTATTAGGGTTTTATTTTTATTTAGATTTATAGATATGTAGATTTTTGTTAATTGTTTTTGCATGCAAATTAAAAATGTGCAAAAAATAGAGAACAATGAAATGAAAATGCACAAACCTTAATTTGACACAAGATATAACCTAGGAAACCCTTTCAGGAGAAAATCCAGCTAGAGGGTGAGGTCCCCGTGCTTTCTTTCTCTGAAAAGAAAATGGTTGCAAGTACAAAGAAGTAAGGCTTCCGGCCCATTGGCTACTACAGTGCACAAATCCTCTTTGTGTGCTCTCTGCCTATCCCTCTCGGCTATTTTTCTCATATATGGAACAAATGCACTCGAAAAGAATGATACCTCTTTTCTTCCTAGTGGCTTGGTTATAACACAACCCGATAGCCTACTAGTGGTTAGGTTTGACTACCTAAACTCTTAACCAAATCTACAATATAAAATCTTCTAGATTCTTCTTGATCATAATCACATGGTTGTTGAAATTTAGTTGAACTGAGAGGGGGGGGGGGTGAATCAGTTCAACATATTCATGAGCATTTTTCAATTTTTCATCAGCTTATGTATAGCTTACTTTTATGATCAACCTTAGTATATGAACAGTCTTAATATGTTGCAGCTAGTATTAAATTAATGTGACATTAAACTTATTATGAGAGCAGCAAACATTAAGCAGGTTTGATAAATCATCTCAGCACACAAGCCACAGATAGAGACAACAGATATAAGTGGAAACCCATAAAGGGAGAAAAACACATCTTATTATAGTTGTGATGCAAAGGCAAGCTCCAACTCCCTCTCACCACTATTTTTCTACAGGCACCAACCCACAGGAGGCTCCAACCTCAATTTTGCAAGCTACAACTTGCAAGGAAGCTCCAACTCCCTTCAATTTTCTGCAGGCACCAACCTACAGGAGGCTTCAACCTCAGTCAGCTACAACTGAAATTTATCAAGCTTCAACTTGATAGGGAAGCTCCAACTTCCTAAATTTATCACAAGAAAATTTTGCTAATTTACTTCAAATATCCGCTCTGTTCAGTAGCATCTCTTTCTGCTCCTCTCTTCCTTATCTTCTCTGCCTCAATCTTCTATGCTTTTCATTCTCTATCCTTACTCTCTCTCTCTTTTTACTTATGCATATCAAATTATATATAGAGTTCCTCACATGACTATTTGTATTCCACAAGGAATTTTGAGTGACCAGCGATGACTCTTTGACTTCTGCCTTCTCAAATCTTTATCCAACTTATTAAAAAATATAACAATATGTACAAATTACAGTGGGAGTTTTTCTTTTCCTTAGGATACTTGCCTTTGCATCACAAACAATATAAAACAAATAAAACATTTACATTTATAGTTACAGTATATAAACTTCACTCAGCCTTTGGCTAGCTGGTTTTGTCCTTTCTGTAGCAGTCATGCAGTTGTCCTGCATACTTTGTTCACTGTCTTTCGCATATTCCACCTATTCACTGTACTTTTGAATCCCTTTGTTGTACATCTCTTCAATTCTGCAATATTTTTTTACCTCTGTCAGGTATCATACTTCCTCTTTCTGTGAGCATATAAAATGGACACAGCAAATTTGTACTCAATCCTACTGTCGATCTGGGCAATTTCAATACTCTATTTTCTGGGTTGGCAATTTAAATAATTAAAACTTACTTTGCACATAAAATAACCTACACTCAATTTAATACTTAACCTAATTTCCAATCTGAGCAGTTTCGAATTTATGCTAAAGTTTACCTCCTTGAAGAATCTATGGCTTAAACCATAGTCGAATCAACACAGACCAATCAATTTAGAATTGGTTAAATAACCAGGTTTCCACACATCACATATATGGTGAATTTTTTACTTAACTCTCCCTTTATTAACAACACTTCTTTTAGTATGCACTCTGGTTACAATTTCTGAGCCCGACCATGGCAAATATTACCAACTTAACTCGTTCTAAACTTCATATCTCAATCTTCGACTTGGGATTTTATATTCAACTGTGTATGGTTTAAAATAAACATCAATGCTCCAGGCATACGCGGAGGAAACCTTTGAATAGACCCACTTAATTTCATTTTTTTAAATCCACAAATCTTAATATATGCGTATGGGCCCCAACGCTAATGGTCGTCTCCATCTGACGGTGGTTATCGCGTCGCGCCACCTCACTTGATCGGACGGATATCGCTCGGCAAAGATGCGCAAACAATAACGCGCGATGGCGCACAGTGTGAGTGGTTTTGGGATCCCTCTGTATGCCACGTGTCAGTCGCTCTATGGAATCACTCTGATTCCTTGAAAACCTCTTGCCCGTCGATGGTGGTGCGATGAAAACCACCGGTTTGCTCTAAACCGCGTCCAATGTTCCTCCTTCGTGGTTCCGCCCCTCTACTCCAGGTTCTGTCGCCACTATTCACACCTCGTGGTTCCTCACCTTCGCTCAAGGTTCCACGTCCTTCCGTGATCCGGTTACTAACGCCAACCTATTTTTACTGTTCATTTGTCATAGTTTCGTATTCTGAGTTCCACTTCTAATTCTTCACTCCTTTATATCCTTACTGCATTCGTATTCCATTATGTTGTAATATTCATTGCATTCCACTCTGTAACACTCACACTGGGACCCTAAGAAAGCCTCTCCAAACAGGGGCTAACATTTCAGAGCGCATCTAATATTGATACATATATAAGCCCTTATTTACGAACTCACATCAGTTTGCTCGATCGTGCACAGAATTAGAAATCGACCCTTTTGCATAGGGTTCTTAATGTTCACAAACTTTGAAGGTCTAACTCCTGCTTTCACAAGAAATATATAGGTATGGTACAGTTTCGCTTTCTCTTGGAGGATCGATCCTTTCGAATAATATGGGAGCAGACTTATATCAATTCTCTCATCTCCTCAGAGCCACTAAACAGATTCTTCATTTGTGCTAATTGAAATTACTTACAAAACCCTCTTGTTCATGAAAACAAGAGGACAATCTATTCTTTCGTTTGGACAGCTCTGCTTCAATTCACTGTTGTCTTCTGTTGTTGTCCTTTGCCATCACCTTTTCCATTTAAGCAATGCTCCAACTCATCCCCAAGCATATTAAGTCTTTACCACAGGGTTTTAGTTTATGCCATACAAACTCAATTAATGAATAATTACTCAATAATTCATCTGTAAACTGTATTAGACCCCTAATTCATAAATAAACCTCTATATTACTCTCCTTCAGGCCCTTTAACCTCCACTTCCCTATCTATAATTCCTCTGTTGCTTCTGCTTCCTCTGCTACCTCTCTGTCTCTTTTGCCTCATGGATAGTTTAGGTGTTGTTCCTGTCTTTTCTTTTGCCATCAATGACAACATTTCCAATAGTCTCCCCCTTTGGCATTGATGGCAATACTCCTCCTCTGTTTGCCTTATAGAAGCCCCTTTTTGCTTTTCCTCCCCCTTTGACATCAATGGCAAACGGTTGCTCATTTCCTAGTTTGCTTTCTGCATTTCCTCTCTCTGAGATCTTCTGACTTTGTACCCTGCTGCTCTAAACTTTGGATTAAATCTAAAATTGTGACCTTTTTAGCCTTTTCTTTAAATATTTTAAACTGGGTGTATTCTTTCCATAATCCTTTGACCCTGAGGACCTGTTTCATGCTCTCCTTGCTGGCTAATCTCCCCCTGGTATGATATTTTCATTTCTGTTCTCCCCCTGAAACTGTGCTTTCTCTTTATATCAGAGAGTAGCATCTACAGATACTACCCCTAGTTTATCTCTCAAATATTGAAATGGTTCTCTAGCAAGAGGTTTGGTAAATATATCAGCTGTCTGTTCTTTTGTTGGTACATATTCCAACTTTACTACCTTCTGAGCCACTTGTTCTCGGAGAAAATGATACTTGATTGGGATATGTTTAGTTTTTCAGTGAAGCACATGGTTTTTTGATATACTTATAGCACTTGTATTATCTCATTTGATTGAGATACGTTCATCAATGCTTACCTTCATGTCTTGGAGGGTTTTCTTCATCCACATGACTTGTGTACAACATGTTGTTGCTGCTATATATTCTGCTTCTACTGTAGACAGAGAGATAGATGTTTGTTTCTTGCTTAACCATGCCACCAGACTTTCTCCTAGATAGAATGCACCTCCACTTGTAATTTTCCTACCATCCACATAGCTGGCCCAATCTGCATCTGTGTATGCTGTCAATGTGAAGTTTTTGCCTTTAGGATACCACAGCCCATACAGTGTTGTCCCTTGTAGATATCTGAATATTATTTTTACTGCAGGAAGGTGATTTTGTTTAGGTGATGTTGTGTCTCAATCTAGTCTCCTAAACTGAGTTCATTTAATTGTCAACCAGGATTTGTAAACTGCTGAAGTGAAATGTACCATATGTACCTAGGTGCTTGTTTCCTAGTGCGTTGTGTGTAGTGTTTTGTGATGTTTTGGTCTTTTATGTTGATTTATGATGTTTTTGGTCTTTTAAAGTTTTGTGTTTACAATGAAAGTGCCTAGGAAACTAATGAAAAGAAATTGGTGGTCAAAAACACAGTTGAGCCTAATGTATGGAATGGCAAATGTAATCAAAAATACTGAAGCAACATCTGAACTATGACTGAATAGAAACAAGAGCTTGATGATGACTTCTTAAACAAATGACACAAACTAGACTTTGAGAAATGATCACTAAATATGCAAGTTTTCTAACTAGACAGTTGGACATTAATCATGATGCAACATTCTATTCTAAGCTCATCTATTTCATGACTAATTCCTAGTTCTATTCTGCAATTTCAATTGAAGGTCAGAGTCTATACTCCAAGAGTTATTGGTTTCTTTTCAGGGTAGTTCTGTTGAGGAAGAGCTCTGTTTATGGTGATGGATTTTGCAGAGATATTTCAGACCTTGTAATGATGTTATCTTCTGTTCCTAAGGTTATGGATCACTGATGGTTTTCAGAACAAAAATATATTTGTAAATAATGAAGGCTGTCTTATGAGTCCTATCAACTAAAGTGATTTACTGTGCAAAGGATGACAATGTGACTATGAGATGTAAGTGCAATGAATTGATTTAAACATGAGCTTAAGATGCTTCTAAACTAGAACAATGTTAACTATAAGCCATCATCAAACTTGAAATGAAGCAGCTGGACATGAATTAAATGCAAAATGAAACTCCGGAGCGTTCTAACTAACATGCATTATTCTATGAAGTTACACAATCGGTTTGTTCATCATGAGTGATATTTTGGAAGAGTTCCTTCTTGTGGAAGAGGTAGAACAATTTTGACTGTGGACTTGTATGCAATTGAAAGCAAATGAACCGAAAGCAAATGAAACTAAGTTGTCACATCACAGTCATATCTTGAACTTCTTAAGGATGTCTTGGAAGAATTTCTTCTTGTGGAAGAGTGATTAGGACAAGTGCAACTATGATAGTGAAGACTAAAAACTACAACTAATTCCTACAATACTATAGCTATTCATCATTCGTTGTTATGATCTGTTGGAAAAATGTCTTCTTGTGAAAGAACTGAAATGAATATAACTACAGTATCTAGTTAAAAACAAATACAAATTCAACTCCTATCCTACAGTACCATAGTCATTAAACATTCATCATTTTAGTCTATTGGAAGAGTGTCTTCTTGTGGAAGAATTGGAACGAATATGACTACAGTAGCTAGTTAAAACAAATACAAATTTAACTCCTATCCTACAATACCATAGTCATTTAAACATTCATCATTTTAGTCTGTTGGAAGAGTGTCTTCTTATGGAAGAACTAGAATGAGTACGACTACAGTAGATAAAACAAAACAACTACTAATTCAAATGCAGAACGTAAAGACAGCTAGGAAAACTTATCTAGTTTACGCAAAAGAAATCCGTGCAAGGGGCAGGGGCCCTCTACCACTTGACGGCATTCAACTCCAAATTAAATCACGCCTTCAAGATAATTTTGTCTGCTCCATTAACGATGCAATAGTTTGAACATAATGCTCTGTGTCTTTAAAGACATAACACAGAGTTTACACAAAATCCAGCAACAAATCTAACACAAAATTTCTAACTAAGCTCTCGGCCTACTCAAGAGTTTATAAAGTAAATGCAAGTAACAATAATTACAATAATTTAGGAATGATGTCTTTCCTTATCCAAATCATTCTAGGAGTCTTTGAGGTGGCTGCGTGAAGGAGAGAAGACACCTGGACTGAGACAGTCCTAGTAGGAGTCTTCCTTCACAAATGTGTTCCCACGTGCATAACCGTACCCAGAATTCATTTCCTCTTCCATGAATAGCAACACACCATGTAGGCACGACGTGGATCATGCCCATATGCGTTTTTCCTCAAGAGGCCACCTGGAACATGCTCAAACATAAAGGTAGCTGCAGAATCGCCGGTTAGCTACGGAATGCCTGCATTCTGCAACTAGTTCCGGTCAAAATGCTTAACAATGGCAACAATCACAAAATTCAACAAGTCAGTTATGTAAACCATTCTAGAAGTAATTTTAACTATTTTTATTGATCAATTGGGTTTAAAATGGGAATGGACAAGGGAAAAATGAGGTAAAATGAGGTGAAGGAAAGCACAAATTTGAGGCTCAACAGGTGCTGCTTGATATCTAGCCACTAGTCCTACTGCTAGCATGATGTTTGGTCTTGATGCTGTCAGATACAGCAGACTTCCTATCATGGATCTGTAGAGTTTTTTATCTATGTCAGCAGATCCATCATCAGCACACAACTTGCATCCCGTGATCATGGGAGTTGTTGAGTCCCAAATTTGCATCTTTTCCATACATTTTTCCATACCTTTTTCACTCTCCTAAACCTCCCAAATTGTCAATATCATGTGCAAAAGAGAATTTAACATGGTTTTTAATTATATTTTTGTGTTTGCTATTTGATCTAGATTTTGTTCATTCAGCTGCGGAATCTTGCCACTTTCCGTAGCTGCTGCAACTTTCCGCAGCTATTTTGTGAAACTCTATGCTACAGGTGTCTACAAGAGAAACGAGCCACATGGGCAGGCTAGGAATGACGTGGACATGGTTCGTGTCCTATTGGTTCAAGCAAACTCGTCCAAAGAAGCCGCGGTCAAAGGCATCCACATGGAAGTCAACCATGGAGTTTCATGTCGGCCGGACTCTGTTTCGTGGCACATAAAGATCCATACGGCCGTTTCTAAGCCTGCGGAGGTTAAATCGACATCTGTGCAGAGCTCTGGAGTCGAATTCAAGCATCCACCTTCCGTAGATTCACTTTCCAACACGGCCATGCTCCTATATCCGTGGATGTAGTGGTCTACGTGCTCTCTGCCAGCATGAACTTTAGGAGACAGTTACAGTTTGTTGTTATATATATAGTGCGTTTGCATACGCACAAGAAGTTAGTTGTTAGTTGATGTTCGTGAATGTAGGCTCTGTTATCTTTTAGTCTGCTCTGTAGTGATTACGCTGCACTTGTGCCGTAACATTACCATTCTGTAATGAACTGCTTTTTAATATGAGAAGACTCTGTTTTTCAACTTAATTCGTGTTTGAGGACCGTTACCAAGGCTGTGTAGAGGGCCCCTGCTCAGCTAAGGTTTTGTGTATTAGTGTATATTTCTCATTTTTTTTCTTTAGAAATCATTGTATCATAATCCATTCATATGTTCATACTTTGTAGTTGTTTCATTTCTGTTTATATACTTCCATAATTTCCATTTCATTTCTGTCTTTCATGCTTTATGATTGTTAATCACTAATCAGTGTTTATGTTTTTCAGGTTTTAGATGGGCAGCCCAGGCATTTTCATAATCTTTTTGACTAATGACATGAAACTAACATTGTTCTGCTGCTAGTTTGTTTTTCATAGCTTTTGTTTAACTTCAGTCTTGTTTTGTACATTTCAGTTTTGTTTATCTGCTTCAGTAGTTAAAATTTAGATATACTAATCTACTCATAGCATCTTCAGTTGCCTCCGAAAGCCACAGCTGGACTGATGGTGAGGGATTGCATTATGAAATGTGTAGTTTAGTATTAGTTTCTTTTCTGCAAATCTAGATATATTAAGCTGCTCATAGCATCTTCAGTTGCCTCCGAAAGCCACAGCTGGACTGATGGTGAGGGATTGTATTATGAAATGTGTAGTTTAGTATTAGTTTCTTTTCTGCAAATTTAGATATATTAAATCATGCATGACATCTTCTGTTGCCTCCGAAAGCCACAGCTGGACTGATGGTGAGGGATTGAATCATGAGTGTATGGTTTAGTATTAGTTTACTTTCTGCAAATTAAATATCAGTTACTCAAGTTGTTTATGATTACTTCCGAAAATCATAGCTAGACTAATGATGAAGGGTCAGAAGATAAATTGATGTAATCTGATTTAGATTTATTTTGTTGCAATTTTGAATTTCCTTAAGCATAGTTTCTTTTGTGTTTAGTCGGCAGCAAGAATAGTTTGGTTTTCATGTTCACTAGTTTACTGTTTTGATTCATTAGATTAGCAGCACCTTTTCATTTCAGCAGTACATTTTTATTTTCTTTCAAGTCTTGTCATTGTAATTTTCAATTTGCTTTTAAATTTTCAAGTTGGTAAATCATTATAGGGGATATCACTTCCTTGAACAAATATAACCAAACTTGTTTTCATTTTAGAATTTCCATTTCATCTTAGAAAAACCAAAAACGACAAAAAGTTAAGAAATAGGTTATCTTGCACATATAGTGCACCGCACTTCATCAGCTTACGATTCCCGGATTGACAAATTAAATGCAGCAATTTAGGACACACTAAATTGACCAAACATTTTGGCGCCGTTGCCGGGGAAGTGTAACTAGGTAGCCAATTTCTTAAAAAAAAAACAAAATAACAAAAGAAGGGAAAACTTGATAACTTCTTGAAGTATGCTCTCCTCTTGCACCTAGTGTGATCTCGAGGATCAGAAAAGAGAGTTATTGGTTTAGTAATTTCTTAAGTATGCTCTCTTCTTGCACCTAGTGTGACCTGGAAGATCAGAAAGAGAATTATTAGCCCAACTTTAAAAAAAAATAAAAAAAAATGACATGCATAGAGCAAGAGATTCTAGGGGAAGGTTTATAGCTAAAGCCAAGAGTTCGATTTTCACAACTCCATCTTCTTCAAGGCATAGACCAGATTCACCACCATCTACCCCTAGCCTTAAGATTTTTGGAAGTCAAGGAACAACTGAATTAGAGGATTCTCATACACCACCTACTAAAACCCACTTAGAAAACAAAGAGACTTTCTCTCATCCTTCCTTGGTAGAAGAACTAGAGGACTATAAGGACTCTAAAGAAACTATCATGGCAGAAGAAGTAATAAATAGAGGTGGAGGTAGAAGAGGAGGAGATAATGGAGATAACAATGGTGAAGGAAATAATGGTAGAAATAGGGATTTGTTGGGATTCCCTATAGCTGATGAGGAAACTCATGCAACAATGAAAAATATTTCACCATCTGTTCTCCCTAACTTTTATGGATTACGAAGTGAGGATCCTGAAACATTTCTGTTTGAGTTTGAAGTTGTGTGCCTAACTTATGACTATATGGAAGATTCTCAAAAACTCAAACTGTTTCCTTCAACATTGAAGGGATCTGCTTTGAAATGGTTCATGGGATTAGCCACTCAATCTATTAGGACTTGGAATGATATGACACAAACATTTTTGGATAGATACTTGGACTATTGTATGCCCACCAATCACAAGGATGAGGTATTCAAAATGATGCAAAAAGAAGATGAAAATTTGGAAGACTTAATTGAAATATTTCAATACAACTTGAAAAGAGCAAAGATGAGCAACTTAGATAATGAAACCTTGAAAGCCCTCCTATTAAAAGCCATTAGAGATGAATGGATAGACATTTTAAACATGATGGGGAAAGGAGATATTTCTCAACTTCCATTTCGTGATATAACAAAACTATGTATCCATCTCTCAAGGGGAAAATCTAAAACAGGAAAAGGGCCTAGGGATTCTTCTCTTATTAGGGCTAACAAATCTGCAACTGGATCAGTAAGTAGGGCAGAGATTGGTAACATGCTTGATGAGTTTAAAACCGATATTTTAGGGAGCCTTAGTGAACAACTAGACACCCTTAAAATAAAAAACAAGCAGAAAGCAGAAACAGATGCTTTAGCCATCTTTTGTCCGTAATGTAGGAAGAAACATGCTTTAAGGGAATGTCCCTTGGATGCAAAAGTTGTAGAAACATGTATGATTTTCTCAGAGAATCATGAGATCAAGGATTGTCCTTCAATTCCCGGACTCAAAGATGTTTTTCAAGAAGACCCAAACCAAGAGGAATCTTCGCTTTGTCGCAAGGAGACCTTGGCAGGGACAACACCAAGGGTTTAATAACCCTATGAATCTTCAAACCCCACCAAATTGGAATCTCGGCAACAACCTTGGCCCCAACATCAAAATTCATATCGCCCATGGGTACAAGGGATGCAAAATCCTTATGGGAGATTTGCTCAATTTTATCAATATCCTCCATCTTTTCAAAATCAACAAGCTCCACAACTTCCAAACCCAAATCCACAACTTTCATTGCCATTTCCACAACAACAACCTTCTTAACAAAATCCAAATCCTCAACTTATGCTCCCATATCAACAAAAGACAAATCAACTTCCAACTCAGCCATTGCCAAATCCTAACAATAAGAATCCTCAGAATACTTACATGGTAGAAGGACAACAATTTCCTACCTATATGATTGTTCCTCTCAACGATGTACAACTCAGATCTGGTAGAGTTTTAGAAAAACCTTCTATAGATATTCAAGAGCAAGATACCTCCGAGGAGGATTCTCTTCAAGTCAATAAGGGTTCTGAGGAAGAATCTCTTCAAAATTCAAAAATTCAAAAAGAAAAAGAAAAGCTAACACCCACAACTCCTATAGTTGAGCAACCTGTATCTTCATCTACACCTCCTTTTCCGAAAAGACTACAAATTGATAAGGGGGTGGAAAAACAAATCTTGTTGCCTAACTATGAATTTCTAGATGAATTGAAGAATGTTTGTATCAAGATTCCATTGCTACAAGCCATTCGAGAAATTCCTATTCTAGCAAAAACCATAAAGGAGTTGAGTTTCAAAAGACCAGAAAGGAAGCTAAAGGACACAAGAAGAATCCACCTGGTAGGAAAGATTGCAGACATTATGATGGGAAAAATTACCATGCAGAAGTATGTAGATCCAGGAAGTCCAATTGTCAAGACACATATAAATGGGATAGAAATTCCAAACACATTGATTGACTTAGGGGCCGCTATCAACATTATGAGTAGACAGACTATGGAACAGCTAAAACTTCCTAACCTTCTCTTTACACCTACTTTACTGCAACTTGCAGATCGATCGGTTATTAAACCAGATGGTGTATTAGAAGATATTTCAGTCTCCTTAGATTCTTGGGAATATCCAGTAGACTTTATGATTTTGACTCCCAAAAGTAATCTAGGAGGACATCCAATAATCTTAGGAAGACCTTGGCTGGCCACAGCTGATGCTTTTATTAGTTGTAGATCCGGAGACATGTACATTTCTAATGGTAATTCGACAAAGAAATTCAATTTGTATCCTCCAGCAAGAGCAATCACAGAAATAGGAGACAATGAATGGGTCGATGATGAGAACACTATACGACCTGTCTTTACCATTTCTGAAATTAGTGAGGATAGTCAAATTCTGAACACATTAGAAAATTTTGAGATATCTTCAGAATATGACCCCACACAATTTCAGTTGGAATCTGACATAGAATATTTATCATCTAGACAAATGTCTCTTTACTCTATGGAAGAGTTTGGTAAATCCGCTATTGAGATTTTTCCAGAAAAGACATTGAATATCAACAAACATTTGGAGAAGTCACAACAAGAAGAACTAACCAGAATCTTGCAAAAACATTCTATTGCATTTGCATGGGAGTATACTGACATGAAAGGTATTGATCCTAAGACTTGCATCCATCATATCTATATTGAGGAAAACAGTAGACCAATCAGACAACCTCAAAGAAGGATGAATCCAAATCTTATGGAGATAGTGAAAGAAGAGCTCCAAAACTTCTCAATGTAAACTTCATTTATCCAATTTCAGATAGCCGATGGGTTTCTCCTTTGGTTATAGTACCTAAAAAGAATGGTAAATGGAGAGTATGCATTGATTACAGGGAATTGAACAAAGCAACTTTGAAGGATCACTTTTCTTTGCCTTTTATTGATCAGGTATTAGATACATTAGCAGGTAAAAAGTACTTTTCATTTTTGGATGGTTTTAGTGGCTATAATCAAATTCAGGTAGCACCCGAAGATCAAGATAAGACCACATTTACTTGTCCATGGGGAACTTTTGCCTACCGAGTGCTTCCTTTTGGGTTATGTAATGCACCAGCAACATTCCAAAGAGCAGTACTAGGAATTTTTTCCGATCTAATCCATGATTGTGTAGAGGTTTATATGGATGATTTTACAGTTTATGGTAATTCATTTGAAGAAGCATTAGAAAATTTGGAAAAAGTTCTTATAAGATGTAAAGAAACAAACCTTTAATTAAGCCATGAAAAATGCTTTATGATGTTTACTGAAGGGATTGTTTTAGGACATCATATTTCAGGAGATGGGATTAAGGTTGATAGATCAAAAGTTGAAGTTATCTCCAAGTTGCCTATTCCAAATTTTCAAAGAGATGTTAGAAGTTTTTTAGGATTTACTGGTTACTATAGAAGATTTATAGAAAACTTCACTAAAATAGCATCTCCACTCTTTAAATTGCTTACAAAATACTGTGAATTTAAATGGGATCCTGATTGTCAATCAGCCTTTGAAACTTTGAAAACAAGAATATCTGAAGCACCTATCTTGAGAGGACCAAATTGGAAACTCCCTTTCCATATTTCTACGGATGCTTCAGATACAGCTCTAGGAGCCGTGTTGGGTCAAAAAGATTTAGTTCCTTATGCCATTTATTATACCAGTAAAAATTTGACTCCCACAGAGTTGAACTATACTGTGACTGAAAAAGAGTTTTTAGCTGTTGTTCATGCAATTAATAAGTTTAGACATTACATAACAGGCTATGAAACTTTTATTCATACCGACCATTCTGCAATTAGATATTTAATGAACAAACCTGTTACTAATGGCAGAGTGACAAGATGGCTTTTACTTTTGCAAGAATTCAATATTACCGTGTTGGATAGACCAGGAAAACAGAATACAGTAGCTGATTTCTTGTCTAGAATTCAAAATACTAAAGAAGATTCTCCTGTAGAAGATAAGTTTCCTGATGAATATTTGTTTGCAGTAACTATTAAGACCCTTTGGTATGCAGATATTGCTAACTATTTGGTTACAGGGAAACTACCTTCACATTTATTTCCAAGAGAAAAACGAAAAATTATTCAGGAGAGTTCAAGATATTCATGGATTTCTAACGAATTGTTTAAAACAGGGCCAGATCTTGTGATCAAAAGATGTGTCAGGGAAGATGAAATGCCTGATATTCTTAAGGCATGTCATGATGAACCATGCGGTGGACACTTTGTAGACAAAAGGATGGCCTATAAAATCCTCTCTTTAGGATATTATTGGCCTTCCCTCTTCAAAGATGCAAAACAATATGTCAAAAGGTGTGACAGCTGCCAAAGATTAAGGAAACCTACCCTTTCAAATGAAATGCCATTGCAAACACAGGTACTCATTGAACTCTTTGAAAAATGGGCTTTAGATTTCATTGGACCTATTAATCCACCATCTAAGCAAAAGAAGTATATATTGGTTTGCACCGATTATGTTACTAAATGGGTAGAAGCTAAAGCATTAGTATCTGCTACTGAAAATTCAGTTGTTCATTTTCTTTATGAGGATATTTTTACTCGCTTTGGTGTTCCAAGAGAAATTTTGACAGATCAGGGGAGCCAATTCACATCCAATTTGGTGGAAAAGTTGATGGAAGAATACAAAATCAAGCACAGAAGATCTACTCCTTACCATCCACAAGCAAATGGTCAAGTGGAGTCCACAAACAAATTTCTTGAAAGTATCATCACCAAAACTGTTCATCTACATAGAAGAGATTGGGCAGAAAGGCTTCCAGAAGCCTTGTGGGCCTACAGAACTACATGGAGGAATACAAAAGGACATTCTCCCTATGAACTTGTTTATGGGAAAGAAGTCTTGCTCCCCATTGAGTTCCAAGTCAAGACCTTCAAGATAGCAGTTCAGTTGGGAATGGACTTATCAAAAGCCCAAAAGCATAGAATGGAGCAATTGAATGAGCTAGATGAGATCAGACAAGAAGAAATTCTAAGAACCGATCTAGTTCAATATCAAAGAGCTAAATGGCATGACAAATATATCAAAGAGAAGAAGTTTCAAGAAGGAGATTGGGCATTGTTATTTGACTCCAAGTTTAAAGATTTTCAAGGGAAATTTCAGACTCATTGGCTTGGGCCATATGAGATTGACAAAATCTTTAGCAATGGAGTTGTAAGAATCAAGACCATTGATGAGTTTCAAACTCCTCTTATTATGAATGGCCATCGATTGAAAGTTTATCATAAGCCACTCTCAAAAGAGGATTTTGTCAAGATGTTTCAAGAAAGTTCTGCAATCAGGCTGGTACAGAAGAATTCTTCTTCTCCACCAGCCTAGCTTTTGTTTTTCAGTTAAAAAATAAAAATAAAAAATAAAAAAATAAAAAAATAAAAAAAAAATAATAGTATAAGCCTGAAAACCAATCATTGATTGGCAGTCTTATACAGAAAATATAGGGTGAAAATCAGGGAAACCTGACACTCTATATTTTCCAAAAAAAATCTCTCCTTCATTTCATAAGCTTTGTCACCACCCACTCCACTTCATTCCACTTCATTCCACTTCATTTCATCTCATTCCACTTCATTCACTTCATTTCATTCCATTCCATCAATAAAAATCTTTTTCATGACCATTTCCACCTGGTCATTTGTCATTTGTTTATTTCCATTCATCAAAGTAATAGCTGTGTCAGTTTCCGCAGCTGACATCTGTTTCCGCAGCTGACTCCAGTTTCCGCAGCCAGAAGCAGATTCCGCAGCTACTACTCTGTTTTCAAAGAGAATGTACAGTTAGATGTTATTTCCATAATTATGAAATAAAATGTAGGTGAGAGGATCAAAGGAGTATTCAGGACACCAATGGAGATCAATCAGTTGAAGACCAAAGGAAAAGGCAAAGATTCCAAAGGTATGAATAAAGTTTATTTCAAATAGTATTGAAAAACACATTTTTTATATAGTTTTAAACCATGAGCTCTACCCATTACGCGCAATGATTATATTGACAGTTCCGTAACCTTTCACGATCTCCATGTTATCCTCTTGCATTTATTCATAAACGGTTTCATCATTGAAATTCCGATTCTCACTCATGTTCCAATATCCCACTGGAGATAATGAGACGTCTTTGAGTTGACAAAGGACTCTTACAAGCCGCATAACTTCATAACCGTTGATTGAAACGTGTTCATATTTATTACACAGCCACCAAAATTCAAAACGCGGCCGAATATATTATACTTTGTTAACCTCTTTGTCGTGTCTCTGTCGTGTTTATGAAACCCCACTCTACTCATTCTCACTCCCTGTTTCACTCCATTTCGTTCCTTTTACTCATTCTCACTCCCGTATATCTACCCACAGTCTTACTCCATTCCGTTTATGGTACTCATTTCCATTCTATGATACATTCCCACAGTCATTGTGCTCGATCCTGTGTATTCAGTCGTTCCATTTCCACTTAAACCCTCACAGAGGCAAATTAGTGAAGCACAGAAAAGTGAAATGGGTAAGTTACTAAGGGCAGAGCCGGAAGGACCAAAGTTTATAGAGGGATATCCGCAAGCAAAAGAGATATTGAAGAAAGCTAAATGGCTGCGTTTTATTCAGAAATTCAGAGGTTACCACAGAGAAGTTACGAAAGCATTTGCAAGGTCGTTTGATGGCTCAGAAGCAGAAATTGGAGACCTCAAGTTTTCGGTCAATGAAGCATCAATAGCAACAGCCACAGAACTTCTTCAGGAGGGAGAACGTTGGTTCAAAAATAAAAGTATCAGTGATGAGGCATGGAGAACAATCCTACGAAATCAAGGTATGGACATCACCGTTTTTAAAAGAGGAATCCTTGTGCATGCAATAAAAGAAGAATGGGCCACTTTACTGCTAATTGTTCAGAAATTCATTACATGTGAAGGCCGTTTTGGGTCTATGTACATGTACCATACCAGGCTATTGATGAATTTTCTAGAAAACCAAACTCTCAATCTCCCTTATTTTCTATTCAATAGCTTGAAGAAAATGGCTGTGACTGTTCAAAAACACTTAGGAGATGTAGAGCCTCATTTATATCACCACGGCCTTATAAAAATTCTGATTGAAAAGGAGCTAAAGGAAAGAAAAGACACATGGGAACAATTCCTAGTTAGAAATTTCTTTGAAGAACCTCAGGAAATTCCTGAAGGTAGTTCAGTAAGAAGGAGTAGAAGAAAAAGAATGAATGTTGAAACCCAAATTACTCCTACTCAGGAAATTCCCGCAGCTAGCACAGCAAAAAGAAGTAGAAGGAAAAGAAAAATTGAGGAAATCCAAAACACTCCTACTACTACTATGGAAAGAACTGATAGAGAAGAGAGATTGGTAAAAAGAAAGAAGAAGGAAGTCAAAGGTAAGAAGCCAATAATACCAAAAGGGAAAGAAACTATTGAGGCTGTACATAAAACTCCTTCTTCTGAAGAAGAAGATCATCAAATACTCTCTGAAAGATTAGTTTATCTTCAAAAATAGTCATCTATATCCAAGAAGGCAGAGAAAGGGAAACAAAAACAAAAAGATAATGTACCACAGCGTGTGAGGAGAAGTAGCAGGCTTAAGGGAAAATTGAGGAAAACACAAATTAAGGGTCCTCATTTCATTGATTTGGGTGAGGAGACATCTGAACAGTCCCCAACTGACCATAGTCCATCTCAGTCAGTTAGTGAACCTGATTCCTTTCATTCCCAATCAGACAATGAGCATACTCCATCTTATTCTCAGCAAAATATTGATGTAAGCCGTCCTCGGCCAGATTTTGAACATAATTCTCCTTTACAGCATTTTGGGGACATCCCAATGAAAATGACACCTGAAATAGACCCCAAGCAGCAGGAGGTATATGACTATATAGAATCCTTGGAAAAGGCAGCCACAGGTCCAAGTACCTCTTCCATTCAGCCTCATACATTGCAGGATGATTTAGTTCAATCATTAAAACATGAAATTTTTGAGCTGGAGCTTTTAAATAGGCACATCAAAAATGAAAATGAAACATTGAAAGAACAAGGCAAGCTGGACAAGATCATCCATGATAATACTATGTTACATTTGGGAATATGGCAAAAGAAGAATAAGAAGTTGAAAAGGAAATGCCAGAAATTGAGCAGAGCACTTGTAAATATCAAATTTAGGTGCTTAATGAAGAAACCCAGAATGATGGCAGTACCAAAGAAGAAGAGAAGGGGATTGGATGTTCTGGCTGAAGTATCAAGGCACATGAACTGAACAAAGAGTATCAAAATTTTGGTTGCATGAGGACATGCAACACCTTCACAGTGGGGGTATGTTGAGTCCCAAATTTGCATCTTTTCCATACATTTTTCCATACCTTTTTCACTCTCCTAAACCTCCCAAATTGTCAATATCATGTGCAAAAGAGCATTTAACATGGTTTTTAATTATATTTTTGTGTTTGCTATTTGATCTAGATTTTTTTCATTCAGCTGCGGAATCTTGCCACTTTCCGCAGCTGCTGCAACTTTCCGCAGCTATTTTGTGAAACTCTATGCTACAGGTGTCTACAAGGGAAAAGAGCCACATGGGCAGGTCAGGAATGACGTGGACATGGTTCGTGTCCTATTGGTTCAAGCAAACTCGTCCAAAGAAGCCGCGGTCAAAGGCGTCCACATGGAAGTCAACCATGGAGTTTCATGTCGGCCGGACTCTGTTTTGTGGCACATAAAGATCCATACGGCCGTTTCTAAGCCTGCGGAGGTTAAATCGACATCTGTGCAGAGCTCTGGAGTCGAATTCAAGCATCCACCTTCCGTAGATTCACTTTCCAACACGGCCATGCTCCTATATCCGTGGACGTAGTGGTCTACGTGCTCTCTGCCAGCATGAACTTTAGGAGACAGTTACAGTTTGTTGTTATATATATAGTGCGTTTGCATACGCACAGAAAGTTAGTTGTTAGTTGATGTTCGTGAATGCAGTCTTTGTTATCTTTTAGTCTGCTCTGTAGTGATTACGCTGCACTTGTGCCGTAACATTACCATTCTGTAATGAACTGCTTTTTAATATGAGAAGACTCTGTTTTTCAACTTAATTCGTGTTTGAGGACCGTTACCAAGGCTGTGTAGAGGGCCCCTGCTCAGCTAAGGTTTTGTGTATTAGTGTATATTTCTCATTTTGTTTCTTTAGAAATCATTGTATCATAATCCATTCATATGTTCATACTTTGTAGTTGTTTCATTTCTATTTATATACTTCCATAATTTCCATTTCATTTCTGTCTTTCATGCTTTATGATTGTTAATCACTGATCAGTGTTTATGTTTTTCAGGTTTTAGATGGGCAGCCCAGGCATTTTCATAAGCTTTTTGACTAATGACATGAAACTAACATTGTTCTGCTGCTAGTTTGTTTTTCATAGCTTTTGTTTAACTTCAGTCTTGCTTTGTACATTTCAGTTTTGTTTATCTGCTTCAGTAGTTAAAATTTAGATATACTAATCTACTCATAGCATTTTCAGTTGCCTCCGAAAGCCACAGCTGGACTGATGGTGAGGGATTGCATTATGAAATGTGTAGTTTAGTATTAGTTTCTTTTCTGCAAATTTAGATATATTAAGCTGCTCATAGCATCTTCAGTTGCCTCTGAAAGCCACAGCTGGACTGATGGTGAGGGATTGCATTATGAAATGTGTAGTTTAATATTAGTTTCTTTTCCGCAAATTTAGATATATTAAATCATGCATGACATCTTCAGTTGCCTCCGAAAGCCACAGCTGGACTGATGGTGAGGGATTGAATCATAAGTGTATGGTTTAGTATTAGTTTACTTTCTGCAAATTAAATATCAGTTACTCAAGTTGTTTATGATTACTTCCGAAAATCATAGCTGGACTAATGATGAAGGGTCAGAAGATAAATTGATGTAATCTGATTTAGATTTATTTTATTGCAATTTTGAATTTCCTTAAAGCATAGTTTCTCTTGTGTTTAGTTGGCAGCAAGAATAGTTTGGTTTTTATGTTCACTAGTTTACTGTTTTGATTCATTAGATTAGCAGCACTTTTTCATTTCAGCAGTACATTTTTATTTTCTTTCAAGTCTTGTCTTTGTAATTTTCAATTTGCTTTTAAATTTTCAAGTTGGTAAATCATTATAGGGGATATCACTTCCTTGAACAAATATAACCAAACTTGTTTTCATTTTAGAATTTCCATTTCATCTAAAAACCAAAAACGACAAAAAGTTAAGAAATAGGTTATCTTGCACATATAGTGCGCCGCACTTCATCAGCTTACGATTCCCGGATTGACAAATTAAATGCAGCAATTTAGGACACACTAAATTGACCAAACAGGAGTTGACACAGGTTTGCAGTCCTCCATTTTGAATTTTTTCAACATTTCTTTTAAGTATTTTACTTGTGAGATGAATGTACCTGTGTTCTTTTGTTGAATTTGAAGTCCTAAGTAGAAACTGAGCTCTCCAATCATAGACATCTCAAACTCTGTTTTCATCTCATCAGCAAACCCTTTTGCTAGTTCTTCTCCATTGCTTCCAAACATAATCTCATCAACATATACTACAACAATCAGGAGTTCATCTTCATGGGCTTTTATGTACAGATTGTTGTCTACTCCACCTCTCTTAAAGCCTTGTTTTTGCAAATATTTATCCATTTTTGAGTACCAAGCACGAGGAGCCTGTTTCAGTCCGTATAGAGCCTTCTTCAGTCTGCACACATGGTCTTCTTTGTCTGTTAAATAGAAACCTTCTGATTGTTCCATGTAGACTTCTTCTTCTAGATCTCCATTCAGAAATGCAGATTTCACATCCATTTGATATACCTTGAAGTCTTGGTAGCATGCAAAGGCTAGAAACATTATGATGGCTTCCATTCTGGCTACAGGGGAAAATGTTTCATCGTAATCAAGTCCTTTGAATTGTGAATATCCTTTGCAAACTAGTCTGGATTTATTCCTGATTACCTATCCTTGCTCATTCAGTTTATTCTTGAATACCCATTTTGAGCCAATGATATTTTTCTCAATTGTTCTAGGAACTAGTTCCCAGATATTGTTCTTCTCAATTTGGTCCAATTATTCATTCATAGCATTCACCCAATACTTGTCTTTGTTGGCTTCTTCAAATCTCTTTGGCTCTATTTGTGATAACATGGCTATGTATACCTCTTCTGTCTGTTCAGTTAGTTTCCTTCTAGTTTGGACCCCTACTCTCTTGTCTCCAATAATATGATCTTCAGGATGGTTCTTCTGAGTATATCTTGAGGGAGCTTTCGAGCTCAGCTCTGCATCTTCTATTGTCTTGCTTGTTTCATCATCATTCTGGTTTTCTTCTTCATGGTTGTCTGATGGAATGCAGCAGTCTGTATCTCTTGTATTGTTTGGAAATTCTTCATCAAATCTCACGTCAATACTTTCAACTATTTTTCAAAGAGTCTTGTTGTAGCACCTGTACCCTTTACTTTTGGAAGCATATCCTAGAAAAATCCCTTCATCTGCTCTTGCGTCAAATTTCCCAAGATTTTCATCATTATTCTTTATATAACACTTGCTTCCAAAAATTCTAAAATGTTTAATTGAAGCTGGCTTTCCATGCCATAGTTCATAGGGAGTCTTGTCACTGCTTGGCCTTAAGTGAGCTTTATTAAGGATATGCACCGCTGTATGTATTGCTTCTACCCAGAAATTTTGAGGAATATTATTCTCCTGCATCATGGCTCTTGCAATTTGTTGAACAGATCTGTTTTGTCTCTCTGCTACTCCGTTCTACTGAGGTGTCCCTGCAATAGTAAATTTTTGTTTTATGCCATATTCATTGCACAGATCTACAAATTCATAATCTATGAATTCTCCTCCTCTGTCCGATCTGATGCATTTTAGCTTGCATCCTGTCTGATTTTCTGCTAATGCTTTGAATATTTTAAATTTGTCCAGAGCTTCCGATTTATTCTTGAGAAAAGAAACCCATGTCATTCTAGAGAAATCATCTATTCTAAGCATAAAGTAGGATTCTCCACTTGGTGTTTTAGTTCTTGCAGGTCCACACAGATCCATGTGCACAAGATGGAGTGGTCTTCTTGTTGATAACTCATCTTTGGCCTTAAAGGATGTGCGGGTCTATTTACCCAATTGACAAGATTTGCATATGGTATTAGAAGGCCTTTTTATTTCTGGCATGTCACTGACCGCTTTCTTCTTGCTCAGTCTGATGATATGATCAAAGTTGAGATGTCCCAATCTCCTATGCCATAACCATGACTCCTCAAGTTTGCTAAGATGACATGCTTCATCTTCCTCTTTCACGATGTAAACATTGCTCTCTGTTTGAACACCTTTGAGCGGAGTCTTACCTATGGTGCTTGATCTAACTTCACAGTCTTGTGCTTTGAAAAGAACTTCACAGCCTTTATCACACATCTGACTGACACTCAACAAATTTGCCTTCAGCCCATCTACAAATAGAACATCTTGGGCCTTACCTCTGCCATTATCTAAGCTGACTAATCCCTTTCCTTTTATTTTTCCTGATTTATCATTGCCAAACGTAACATTACCAGTTTTCTTTTCATCAAAAGTTATAAATTTTCTCCTGTCTCCATTCATATGTTTTGAACAGCCACTGTCCAGATACCATTGGCTTTTCAGATCTTGAGCAGTTAGAGCCAGGTCACACTTATTCTCCTTCTTTTTCCACTGGAGGCATCCTTTTTTTTGGTAATTTTTGTGAGATGATGAATCACATCCTTTCAGAGGACATTTGGAAGGAATATGTCCAACTTGATGGAATATACAACATTTGATCATATTTTTTACAGAATTGTGAGTATGAACAAAATTTCTTTGATTCATAAACCTCCTTGAGGTGTTGAACATCACTCTTTGTCCATACTTTCTACATTCAATAATTTTATGGCCAAATTCCTTACAATAAAAACAATAACCATAGAAATTATTTGCATACCTGATGTAAGGTTGTTTTCTCCATTTGTTTGTTTGAGACAGTCTCTTCAATGTTTGCATCTTTTTCTGGTTTAAATTACTTCTCCTTGCATGACAATATGCAGCAATGTGTCCCTACTTGTGGCGGACATAACAAGTGGCATTCTCCATAGGAGGGAAGAATCTCCTTTGATGGCTTTCAAATTTGACATACTCAAGGACATATAAATCTTTTCCTGTTGTTTGAGTATTTCTTTCATTCTTTTTTATTAGAGGATTTTTCTGGGTTCTGTCTCCTTCCTTACAAGTTTCTTCTTTTGTAGGCACTATTTGAGCTGCTTCATCATCCTTCTTTGCTTTTACAAAAATAATCTCTCTGTTTTCCTTTTCTTTGTTTTTACTTGATTCTCCTTCATAGCCTATTCCAGTTTTTATCATAGGTGATCTTTGAGCAACCAGAATTTCATTCAACTTACTAGAGCTTGTTATTTGAAAAGAGTTTATAACCACTTTCCTTTGAGCATTTTCTAATTTCTTCCTGAGACATACTACTTCTTCTTCCAAATTTTCTTGTTCCTGAGTTTTTTCTTTGATTTTATTAAGTAACATGTCCTCTATCTTCTTGGCTTCTTCAAGCTTTATCTTTAGTTGCATCAGGACTTATGAATTTTGTTCTTCTCATACATACTTGAGGAGAATGTCCTTTTGTTTTCTACATTTCAGCTTGATTCTATCAATATCTTCCAGGGCACTTCTTAGCTCCCCCTCAAGATCAACTTCACCTTCTTCTTCTTCATATTCTAGCAAGAGACCTTCAAGGTCTTCTATAGCCATCAATAAAAATTCAAAGGTTCCATCTTCACTTGAGATTTCATCTGGATCTTCAGATGTACTGTTGTCTTGTTGAGCATAGAAGGATTTTCTGCTGAACTTCTTTCCTTTCTGCCAGTTCTTTGATGTATTTTTCTCTAACTCTTGATCCTGATTCCTTAATTTCTTGTGAGGACACTTAGCAGCATAGTTTCCAAATCTTACACAGTTAAAGCATTTGAAAGGAAGTTTACCTTTGTATTTACCTGAGCCTCTATCCAATTTGTTGACAAATTTTGCCTCTTCTTCATCCGAGCAAGAGCATATGTCTTCCTCTTATTCTTTCTTATTTTTTGTTTCAAAATCTGCCTCCCTCGCACTTGGCTTCTTCTGTGGGAGCCTCATCTCATATGCTGCTAAATTTCCAAGTAGCTGGTTCATGGTCAAGGTCTCCCAATCATATGTTTCTTCTATTGCAGACACCTTGGGATTAAACCTGGATGGAAGAGATCTTAGAATCTTTTGCACAATTATAATTTCTGGAATGGTTTCTCCAAGAGCTTTCATATTGTTAACAATTTCTGCAACTTTTAGGAAGAAATTGTCAATGTCTTCATCATCATTCATTTTTAAGTTCTCAAACTGGGCTCTATAGACTTGAAGTTTGGCAGTCTTTACTTTCTTGTCTCCCTCATGGATGTTTTCCAGAGTATCCCACATCTCTTTGGCAGTGTCTTTGTGCATTACTTTGATAAACTCTGCTTCACACAATCCATTCAAGATGGCATTCATGGATTTTGCGTTAGCTACAAAATCTTGTTTGGATTCTTTCTCTGAGTCAGTTGTCTTTGGGGCATATCCTAATTCCACAGCACCCCAAACTTCTATTCCTAGAGACATTATGTATGTCCTCATCCTGTTTTTCCAGAAGGCATAATTTGCACCTGTAAAGAAAGGGGCTTTATTGGTTGAGCATCCTTCTTTACTAGCCATCCTGAGAACCTATAATCTCCTTTCAGTTGTTAAACTGGTACAAAGGAACCTGCTCTGATACCAATTGTTGAAATTTAGTTGAACTGAGAGGGAGGGGGTGAATCAGTTCAACATATTCATGAGAATTTTTCAATTTTTCATCAGCTTATCTATAGCTTACTTTTATGATCAACCTTAGTATATGAATAGTCTTAATATGTTGCAGCTAGTATTAAATTAATGTGACATTAAACTTATTATGAGAGCAGCAAACATTAAGCAGGTTTGATAAATCATCTCAGCACACAAGCCATAGATAGAGACAACAGATATAAGTGGAAACCCATAAAGGGAGAAAACCACATCTTATTATTGTTGTGATGCAAAGGCAAGCTCCAACTCCCTCTCACCACTATTTTTCTGCAGGCACCAACCCACAGGAGGCTC
Source organism: Pinus albicaulis (assembly GCA_034641835.2). Lineage (NCBI taxonomy): Eukaryota > Viridiplantae > Streptophyta > Pinopsida > Pinales > Pinaceae > Pinus > Pinus albicaulis. The sequence continues at coordinate 68,241 of JAXQQM020073776.1, read as the reverse complement.
CAACCTCAATTCTGCAAGCTACAACTTGCAAGGAAGCTCCAACTCCCTTCAATTTTCTGCAGGCACCAACCTACAGGAGGCTTCAACCTCAGTCAGCTACAACTGACAGCTATCAAGCTTCAACTTGATAGGGAAGCTCCAACTTCCTGAATTTATCACAAGAAAATTTTGTTGATTTACTTCAGATATCTGCTCTGTTCAGTAGCATCTCTTTCTACTCCTCTCTTCCTTATCTTCTCTGCCTCAATATTCTATGCTTTTCATTCTCTATCCTTACTCTCTCTCTCTTTTTACTTATGCATATCAAATTATATATAGAGTTCCTCACATGATTGTTTGTATTCCACAAGGAATTTTGAGTGACCAACCATGACTCTTTGACTTCTGCCTTCTCAATTCTTTATCCAACTTATTAAAAAATATAACAATATGTACAAATTACAGTGGGAGTTTTTCTTTTCCTTAGGATACTTGCCTTTGCATCACAAACAATATAAAACAAATAAAACATTTACATTTATAGTTACAGTATATAAACTTCACTCAGCCTTTGGCTAGCTGGTTTTGTCCTTTCTATAGCAGTCATGCAGCTGTCCTGCATACTTTGTTCACTGTCTTTCGCATATTCCACCTGTTCAGTGTACTTTTGAATCCCTTTGTTGTACATCTCTTCAATTCTTCAATCTTTGTTTACCTCTATCAGGTATCATAATTCCTCTTTCTGTGAGCATATAAAATGGACACAGCAAATTTGTACTCAATCCTACTGTCGATCTGGGAAATTTCAATACTCTATTTTCTAGGCTGGAAATTTAAATAATTAAAACTTACTTTGCACATAAAATCACCTACACTCAATTTAGTACTTAACCCAATTTCCAATCTGAGCAGTTTCGAATTTATGCTGAAGTTTACCTCCTTGAAGAATATATGGCTTAAACCATAGTCGAATCAACACGGACCAATCAATTTAGCATTTGTTATATAACCAGGTTTCCACACATCACATATATGGTGAATTTTTTGCTTAAATCTCCCTTTATTAACAACACTTATTTTAGTCCGCACTTTGGTTACAATTTCTGAGCTCGACCATGGAAAATATTACCAACTTAACTCGTTCTAAACTTCATATCTCAATCTTCGACTTGGGATTTTATATTCAACTGTGTATGGTTTAAAATAAACATCAATGCTCCAGGCATATGCGGAGGCAACCTTTGAATAGACCCACTTAATTTCATTTTTTTAAATCCACAAATCTTAATACATGCGTATGGGCCCCAATGCTAATGGTCGCCTCCATCTGATGGTGGTTATCGCGTCGCGCCGCCTCACTTGATCGGATGGATATCGCTCAGCAAAGATACACGAACAATAATGTGCGATGGCGCGCAGTGTGAGTGGTTTTGGGATCCCTCCGTATGCCACGTGTCAGTCGCTCTATGGAATCGCTCCAATTCCTTGAAAACCACTTGCCCGTCGATGGTGGTGCGATGAAAACCACCGGTTTGCTCTAAACCGCGTCTAATGTTCCTCCTTCGTGGTTCTGCCCCTCTACTCTAGGTTCCATCGCCGCTGTTCACACCTCGTGGTTACTCACCTTCGCTTAAGGTTCCACGTCCTTCCGTGATCCGGTTACTAACGCCAACCCGTTTTTACTGTTCATTTGTCAGAGTTTCGTATTCTGAGTTCCGCTTCTAATTCTTCGCTCCTTTACATCCTTACTGCATTCATATTCCATTATGTTGTAATATTCATTGCATTCCGCTCCGTAACACTCACACTGGGACTCTGAGAAAGCCTCTCCAAACAGGGGCTAACATTTCAGAGCGCATCTAATCTTGATACATATATAAGCCCTTATTTACGAACTCACATCGGTTTGCTCAATCGTGCACAAAATTACAAATCGACCCTTTTGCACAGGGTTCTCAATGTTCACAAACTTTGAAGGTCTAACTCCCGCTTTCACAAGAAATATACAAGTATGGTACAGTTCCACTTTCTCTTGGAGGATCGATCCTTTCGAATAATATGGGAGCAGACTTTTATCAATTCTCTCATCTCCTCAGAGCCACTAAACAGATTCTTCATTTGTGCTAATTGAAATTACTTACAAAACCCTCTTGTTCATGAAAACAAGAGGACAATCTATTCTGTCGTTTGGACAGCTCTACTTCAATTCACTTTTGTCTTCCGCTATTGTCCTTTGCCATCACCTTTTCCTTTTAAGCAATGCTCCAACTCATCGCCAAGCATATTAAGTCTTTACCACAGGGTTTTAGTTTATGCCATACAAACTCAATTAATGAATAATTACTCAATAATTCATCTATAAACTGTATTAGACCCCTAATTCATAAATAAACCTATGTATTACTCTCCTTCAGGCCCTTTCAACTCCACTGCCCTGTCTCTAATTCCTATGTTGATTCTGCTTCCTCTGCTACCTCTCTGTCTCTTTTGCCTCATGGATAGTTTAGGTGTTGCTCCTGTCTTTACCTTTGCCATCAATGACAACATTTGCAACAATGGTTAGCCTCTTTTCCATGAATAATGGGGTTTGACATGACATCCTCTCGAATTATGGTGGCCAAAACATGAAGGTCAACTTCCATGTGGCATAAATTTTGCATACAAAATCTGATTGAGGTGATTCTTGCATGGTTGGAAAGGTCTCTGTGTGTAGAATATGAAAAAAAGGTGTTGCACTAAAGAGAAAAAGTTTTACTCCCCAAAAATTTAATTTTTTCCTCGAAGTGCTCCTGGAATTTCTCAAACCTCAAATTACTAAACTGAGTCCCATAGGTAAAAGAAGTCCTATGAAATGATTCCTTCACTTTTTCCACTATAAAGCATCAATATGGATGACAAAAACTATAATGATCCAATCGTGATCAAATGAACAATTTTCCATCAAATTTCATCCTTACTATGGGAAAAAAAATCTTCAAAAAATTCATAATTGATACACCTATTATTAAAATATCTTCTCTTGTTTTCATCTCCAAACTATACCCTTTTATTGCAATTCCTCTCACAACTTCATTCATTGCCTTATATTCTAGGTCCTCTAACAAAACAACTCTAAATTTCACCTTGTATTTGAAATCCACTCACAAATTTACTCATGCCCTTCTATTCTAGTTCCTCTCACAACTTTATTCATCCCTATCCTCAATCACTGAGCATGTCATCTTCAATCGAAGAATATCAAATTGTAGTAATAATAATGGTATAAAACCATCATTGGAATATCTTTGGAATACCTTATCTTGCTTGCAAATACTAATCATTCCTTCCACTATATTTCCTTTCACAACTTTATTAGTCCTTTCCATCTATTACCTAATCTATCAATGTGTCACTTCAAATCAAAGCAACCCACAAAATAAAAACATGATTGAAGGAATGAATCCATTCGTCCTCATCCCTATGCTTATGCTATTCTCTTATTTAACTCGAAGCTATAAAGATTGTATTTAAATTTTTAATGATGGCACCGCCAAATCTCACTACAATTTATGTATTTTCCTTTGTTATTTATTATTTGGGTTTATTTGTAATAAGCATGAAGGTGTATTTAAGTATGGTATACTATAGCCAAAACTTACTATGGTGCTCTGCAAGATTCAATAATTAATTCTAATTCCATAATTGGTGATCTACACATTCTTCAACAACTAATACATGAATAGGCACTTACAGTCAACATATACAAGATTAATCACTCTTTTAATTATAATTTGAAATGAATGGGTAATATTCATGAAGGAGGGAGTATTCCTCATCATATACATCAAAGCAAGTTTTGAGATTTGGAAAATTAAGCATTTATCATTAAAGGTGTGTTAATTATTAGTGTAATTTCTTAATAGATTAATCAATACTTAATTTATTTCATTATACACATTATGCTTAGTCTTGAAAAACTCATTGTATACACGATATTGTGGAATTTCAAACATCATAATATATATCTACCATATAAATAGCACAATTGTATCACATCTATTTATTTATTCATTGAATGTATGTTAATTGTATGTTAATTATAGATTTTAGAATGTTTCGAAAATAAAAATAGGTATTAGCAAAATCGTTGTAGGTTTTGGAATATTTCAGAAATAGAATGAACATGAACAAAATTAAATAATTGACTTTTCTAATGCCTAATTTTATTAGTAATTTAACACATACAAATGTAGGTTAGAAAAATGAACTAAGTTTCTACGCATATTTTTTCCACTGTCATTCTAATCATTGAATTCATATGTTCATAGCTATACAAAATAATCCGAATTTTGTGGAGACACAATGCAATGGCGATGTCTCGAAATGTACCATTTACTCTTACAGATGCAAAGCCTTCTATGTTTATACAAGTATATATTTTAAGGTATTTGTTATCTACATTTCTACGTATCATTAAATGTTTCTTGAGCGTCAATATGCATTGTCAGATTATTAACAATAATGATGCATATTCAGGCCCACGTTGCACAACAACATGGATATTGATCATCTATAGGTTTCCATATAATGTATATTATATATGTATGCAACTTAGCCAATCAACCATTGTTCAATTATTTTGAATATAAATAAATAAACATGAGCTTAACCAAGTGTGCAAGCTCTCATATTTGAGCAGATCTGGATTTTGAAAATCAATTTATATTTTACTATTCCTTCATGTTCTCGCAGCAATAATCCATCTATCCTAATCCTCTTTAATATTTTTGTAATGTTGGACCATAGCTTCTTTCATAATATCAAAACGTACTTAAAAAGTTTGAGTTAACAGAAACAAATTGAACATATACTTTCCCTAGATGGGATGTTAGCATGCAAGTTCGCTTAATCTATTTCGAGTGACCAATCATATAGGTACATGGTATGTTGGGTCGTATCCCAAAACTTCATGACCAAACCATTTCATCTCTCACATCAAGCATAAATCTAGGTGATGATCAAACTCCCACTGTGTAAAATAATTAAGCAATGAGGTTCTTGGATTTTTATGGCTAAAATGGGTTCAATGGAAAGAAGCAAGCACAGTCTCTAAGGCTCAAGAATTGGAAATATTAGTGCTCTAATCTCTAATTCTTATCTCCATTAGTTCTAGTAAGATATCTAGCAATTTTTTTCTCTTGGTTTGTTTGGTTGTTATTTATCTAGTTATTCATATGTTATGGGATGGGGATATCACTGTAAAGATAAATGGGGATCATTTTTTCCTCATAATAAATTGTTTACCCTCCCCTCCAACCTATCCCACTTCCTACCTTCTTTGACTCCCTCCACTAGTCACAATTCTAGTCCTCCCTTTGATGTCCTTAAGCAAGGTGAATGACTTGAACTACCAAGCAAGGTCATGGAGAAATTTCTAAAATTTTTGCTAAAACCGTCATTTATCAAAATACTACCCAATATATAACCAATGAATGCAATAAATAACTTCCATTGCAGGTTTGATTAGGATGGTATGAATGATGAGGCCACAACAATGGAGCAAAATATCTCCCCAAAAAGGAGGAATCTCTCCAATCTTACCCTAGAAACAAAGTTTAGGGACTAGGCATTAGACATAGGGTATTCTAAGTCCCCAGACATAAAGATATTTAAGGTGATTGAGGTTTAAAGGCTCAATAAGGCCTTTAATACCCAAGTCATGGAGGAGAGAGGACAACAACATCAAGATATTCTGCAAAAAATAAACCTCCTAGATGAGAAGTTTAAGGCAATTTGTAAAGAAGTTTTTGACATAGAGTCTACAGTTTTAGATCACACAAAGTCCCAGGTTAATCCAGAAGGATTTCTTTTTCAAGCTCAAAATTATGGGGGCACACTATCCAACACCATCAAGCTATATGAGGACCCAAAAAACCCTATGGACATACACAATTAGTATCTCCCCTTCTTGATTCTATAAGGGTGTCCATTATCTCTTTCTTTGATAGTTTTACAAGGTCTAACACAATTCTACACTAAATGAGGACCCAAAAAATCCTGTGGAAATATAAAACTAGTAGGGCCCCTATCACACCACTAGAGGACTCATAAATATTACAACATTATGTCATCATCTCAACATGTAGAACCACAACCTTTCTTACTGGGTGGAAATACCAACATAAGAATACTAGGTTTGAACTACACCTTCGCTCTTCTATTTAGTCCCATAATATCACTCCAATGCACATCATGTAGGCATGTGCATGGGCTTAGTACTTAGGATATTACATCTTCTCCTGCCCTAATTTATTGTCTTCCTTGGAAATAAAAATGTGGGAACTCCATGCCAACTTCTCCTTGAACTCAAAAATATTACACCACCATTTCCATAGTGCTTCTTCAAACACTTAAATTTCCTTCTCATCTAGCATTCCCTTACAATGGACAAAATACACATGTTGTCACTTCCCACCAACACCAAAAATCGTGTATGCTAAAATTTCATTAACCTCAAACTCAGGTCATTAGCAATCATCACAGGGATAGATGATGGATCAACTTGGCTCGAGTCATCTATTTCTATCTGGCATAGTTTGAGTTGATTTATGTGGAAGATAGGATGATGGATCTTCATGTGAAATGAAAATTAAAATCTATATGTGACATCTACAACCCTATAAATTATCTGGATTAGGACTCAAACCTCTATAATAATGATGGCACCATCTCAGTCAATGTATTGACATGATCTATACTAGTCTTAGGAAGGTATGAGCTCCCACATTAAACTCTACATCGTGTATTTCACAATCTTCCCACTACTTCATCTTCTCAATCATATCAATAAAATGAACATGAGTGATCACCAACCTATCTTTCCAACTCATTATGAATCCCAATCTCGAGGGAGTCCTCCCATAATGTCCCTATATCACTAAGTGTGGCATCATGGACTACCACATATTTATCAACTTGAATGGACTATAACCCATTGTTGAAATTTTATACAAGATATAGTAGAAACTGTGTTGCATCCAAAAAATCCAACCAATTCATCTAATCAACCCACACATAGTGTTGCAAGCAGTTCTCCAATTTTCCATTGATGCATTGTGTCTACCCATCCATCTATGGATGATAGCGTGAACTCTACAACAAATTCATACCAACAAACTTAAAAAAAGATTTCCAAAAATTCTTGGTGAATATTGTGCCCCTTGTTATTGCCTAAATCTACCTCAGGTTGAGAAAGGCAGAGTCTAGGGTAACATCAAACCACGCTTAATCTAGTAGCTAGCCCTACCAGATCAGGAGAGGGCTCTCTCCGGGTCAATCTCAAAAAAAATAATCAATGAGGCTTGAGATGACTTGAAATAAAGGCTAATTTTAGGCTAGGTATATATGTAAAGGATTTTGATTTGATTTTGGGGGTTTTTGTTGGAATCAAAGGGAAAGGTAGATTTTGGGTCTGGGGAATGATCAGTCTTGCAGAGAGTTGAATGGGGCAATAAAGGCAATTGTTTTGATGCTTTGGATTGACTGAATGAATAGCTCAGACCGGTGAGGAGTTGAAGAGGGCAAGAGGATTTCATGGATCCTCTTCAGAAAGTTGAAAACATAGAAAATTAAACAAAACTTCAAGGTAGAGCACTGCAAATCAAATGAATTCCACCTTTATTACTTGTTTGTTTAACTGAAGAATAAATGAGAAGGAAGATGATACACATGAAACATTAGTAAACTTACAATCACAGAGAGAAAAACACCATCAAAACATAGAGCCACATGGATCCCAAAGAGTGTTGCAAACCCTGGTCTATTCCTTTTCCAAAATACAGAGATGAAATGTACAATGAAGCTCAAAGCAATCCCAAGTGTCCAACCTCTGCTAATGACTGAAAAATTACAAGATATAGACTACACTAACTCATCCCCAGCCTCTAGGGGTCGAGATCACAAGTTTAGGAGCTGTTTCAACAAGATCTAAACTAAGAACTGGAAAATAGGCAGTGGAACAGCTTGCCTCTATAAGATAGGAAACTGATTCATTTAGTTACAATTCACTTTTTGGTGAATGAATCTACTTACATGAGTGAAAATTAATCAAAATTACATCAAAACCATGAAATTACATCAAGTTAAATCAAGAGTTGTACATTTGAAGATAAAAAAGTCAAACTTGCCAAAACTAGGCGAAAAATTGAGTTACTGAGTGAAAACTAGGCCAAAATTCCCAATGCGCCGCGCCTGAAATCTCTATGCATCACACCACTTTGGAGCTGATTTTGAGGGCCTTCCCGGAGTCAAAATTGAGTGCAGGATAGCTCTTTGGAAATATCTTCCTGTCTAATTTCCAACCCAAGTGGAATTTATGAATTTTGTTTCCATTTGACCCTCCAAAAATTAGTTTTCCCAACATTGCTTCCTGTGTGTCCAAAAGAGGGCAGAAATGTCATTTTTAGGGTGTTTTTGACCCTTCAGGCAACCCAAAACTTGTCAAAATATTTAGGTAATGGGTAGGAATGCATAAATTTTGATGAAAAATCCATAAATAAAAATTTTTCTTCAAGAGGAGCTGCCAATTATAAGCGCGCGCTAAGTGGCGCTACGCGTCGGGCAGAAAAATCTATGTTAAGGCCAAAAAAAATCAAAATTGACAAAAAGTTTCCCAAATTTCTTGAAATTTAGGCTGAATTTCCACCATCAAGCACTATGATGAGCCAAAGAAGCTCGGCCAAAATTTTGAGTCTATCATGCCTTTTGTGACGCTTTAATGCCCTCTTTAACTTTGCCTTCAGGATCTTGATTCGCACCTTGCAAACATGATTCCTCGCCCAATAATGATTCTTCATGTGCCTGAGCATGTTCTTTTCCTTGTTGGCCTTCTCTAACAGCTTCTCCAAATTAATATTGACCCTCTCAATTCAATTCTCTCGATCAGCCTCAATCTCTCGCTCAAATGTGGTCAATTTGATTTTCCTCCTCTTAGCAGCTTGTCCGTTTTGCCTTCATGTTTTTGAGCGCCACGGATGAGTGGGACTGATGAGGGGAGGATTTGATTCTAGCTGAAGGATTTTAGGGAAGGAAATATTTTAGGGGATGACATATAGGGTTTGGGATGGAAATTAGTGTTTTGGGGATATTTGACTAGGGTTTGGGATAGTGGGATTATGGATTTAGGGTTAGTTGATTAGGGATATGGGAAATGTGGAATGGGTAGATGAGAATGTAATGAAAGGGAAAAATGAAGGAATAAAGGAGTGAGGGAGTGAGAGATAGCTAGGAGTGGAATTGGCAGTAAGAAATACAACTCATAAACTCTATGCAACTGCTTTTGGCAAGAAATGTAAAGAGGTAGGGTTTTTATTTTTTCTCATTAAATCACCATAAGCACCAAGAGAAATTCATTCATTGGTCATGGAAGGATGTTAAATTACTTGGAAAATGAAAAATTTAGCAATTTGAGAGCTTTGGTGGAATATTTTAATGGATTTCAGGCTTTTTAGCCCAATGCGTAGCGCCAGTTACAAAATTACACTGCAAACCACTACCCAATGTGTAGCGCCATCTCAATGCATAACACCTTTTGAATGAGGCTTTTGGAAACCTTCCTGGTGTCCAAATTGGGTGCAGGATAGCTCGTTGGAAATATTATTGAGTATAATTTCCAACCCAACTGGAATTTTTCAATTTGGAGTTCATTTTCCCTGTCAAAAATCAAATCTCCCAAGACTGGTCAAAATGTGAAAAATGAGGCTTCCTCAAGGCAGAGTGTTGTTGCAGTCAACTTTTGAAGGTCTTACTCAACTCTAAATTGAGCTCATGATAGCTCATTGGAAAGATATTTGTGTCTAGTTATCATTTGACTCATCACAAAAGTCATTTGGCCAACCAATCTAGGAGAAAACTTGATTTTCCCATGGTCACTTCAGAGGTGCATCAATTCTCTTGAGGCAACTATATTTTCGGCATTTCTCTAAAACCATGACACTTGTGTAAAAATTGAAGGAGGTTTTTCTTCCTTGACCTATTTTGGACAAAAACCTCTCTCATTTTTCGAAAATTCATCTTTTCTTTCTTATAAACATCATTGGAGTAAAACCTATCCCGATGTGTGGAACAAGGGATTTGTCGGAATGAAGCGAAATGAAGGGGATAAGGGGCTTATAAATTCTTGAGAAAATTTTGGGAAGTAGGGAGGTATGTTAGGAAGTAGGGGAAAGTAAAATTTCAGAGATTTAGTGAGGGGAAGGGGTCCAAAAGGGAAAAACATAGGCCTAGCCTAGAAAATTGCCAAGTTGTAGCAAGAAACTAGGGTTTGTGCGAAAATAAGGAATTTGGGGGATCTCAGTGATGGGAAGTGTTTAATAAGGTACATTAAGGATAGGGGAAGGTGTATGAACATCAGGATACAAGTTTTGCTGATGATTTGACCCTCCAAGAGAAATTACCTTCAAAACCCTAGGAGAGGAAAATGAACCTTACCAAGGCACAACTGAAGCATGAACAAGGTGTAAAATGACCCATTGGAACCTGACATGATGATGACAACCCTATGAATGATGGTACACTCAGCTGAATGGTCACATGGACCGACATTTGGACAACTTTGACAGGAGTAAAAGCAAACCCTAGACCTAATACCTAGTGACCAAATTTTACTTGAAAACTCACTGAAATGACAAAATTTGACCTTGACATCTTAAAATCACTTTGTAAGAGCATGTTTGATCACTGGAGGAAGGCTGAAAATACTGACACTAACACCCCTATCTAACATAATTTTTATGGGAAGAACCCAATACTTCACTACATTCTTGAAAAAAATAATGCCACCTCCTTCTATTTACAAGACATATTCATTGGTATGAAGATGTAATACTTGGGAAATTGATCAACGATAACCGTAATTCCATTGTACCCTTGTACCATAAAAAGTTGTGTGATGAAATCCATCATAAACTTACCCATCGTTTCTCTAGAATCGATAAAGGACATCGTAGACCTACCTATAATATAGTGTCAAAATTATGTTGTTTATAAACAATACAAGTTTGTACATACTCCACATCTCACTTCACATGCTCCAGAAAGTATCCTTTCTATAATGATGCTGGTGTACTATCTTCTCTTGGGTGTTTAGCCCAAAGTGAGTCATGAAATTCCTTCAAGAGAGTCTTGTGGAGAGTACTTGACTTGTGCACATAGATGTGCTCTCTAAAGTACAATAATCTATCATGAAGCAAAAAATTCCCACTTCTTTCCTTCCTTCACTTGCTTCATTTTTTCTTTGCACTTGGATCAACTTACAATCCTTCCTTGATCCTATTCTACAACAATATCATCACATGAATCTCACTCCCACCAATTCTAGGTAGCATTTCCTCCTCAAGTGAGTTAAGTTGTGCCTTGCTACTCAAGGCATTGGTTGTTGCACTAAGTTCGAGCATCCTCTACTTAATGATCATATCAAACTTTTCCAAGAATTCCTACCAACCTTCCTGCTTGGGGGATAGATTTGGTTGTGTGGAAAATTATTTGGTCATAATGTTGTCAATATTGACCAAAAATAGGTTACCCAAAAACCAGTTCCACCAAACCTATAGATAATGCACAATTGTAGTGATTTCCTTCTCATGAATTGGACACCTCCTCTCCCAATCCTGTAACTTCTTACTCTTGAAAGCTATAGGGTCCCAATCCTATGTCAAAATTCATCTAATGGACAATTAAATGCATATATCTATATACCTGTAATGGATCCTATTGTAGCCGCTACAACAGCACCCAAAATTTTGGGAATATTTAAAATTCTGGGTTCCCCCTCTGCTCGCTTAGGCGTTAAAGTCTTTCACCCAACCTGCAATCAGTGACATCCCGCCGACCTATCCCCAACCCCTCATGAGATTTCTCACCATCATGATCAGATGTTGTTTTTGCAATCATGCCATGTGTGGGAGGAATCATCCAGCATATGCTCGAACACTCTTACCGCAGTTGCGCCATGAGATGGCCATGCGTACATTTGAATGGAAACCTTTTGTGTATTGACAATTAAAGGCCCTCTCGTCGTGGGTCATTAAGCATTTTGACTGAACACGTATTGTAAGCTCGTTAATCTTATATGTTTTATCTAGGGACACCATTATCAAAGAATAATTTTGATGTCGTAATGTTCCACACAGGTCGACCCCACGGGTGACAAACTCCTCAGTAGTGTCACGACATCAAGGGAAATAAAATTGAGCTCAATGACAAGGCCAAAGTTGCGAGACAGGGGAGGAGGAGAAGCAAGTGACCAGTACTATTAAAAGGAGGGTGGTGTGTTACAGGTTGAGCAGAGAAAGAGCCTTTTATGTCACTGATGCAAAAGGCTTTCTTCACTAGTGCACACCAGGTACTTAGAAATGCTCCATTTGGAGATGTCCGTACCAGATTCCATCTCGCATAAACCAGAAGCATTTGTTATGATCTAAGCTTACGTAAGGAACACATGGAGTATTTTCTGAAGAAGTTTTGAAGATCCTGCACAATGTCAACTCCATGTCGATGTCTGCACACAAAGGAACATATTTCACCACTTCGACAAGTCTAGCCTGAAGTATAGCCCAGTAAACAAAGCAGGCTCAGAAGATTTCTCTAGAGAATGACAATCTCATTCGAGGCATTCTCGTGCCGGGCAGCAGTGCGAAAGGACACATGTTGGTGTGGCAAGCCAACGGCAGAGTTTCAAATATGTTAACGCTCCTTTGAAAAGCAACATTTATTAATCCTGAGCTACATAGTGTGGAGTTATTTATGCTGCAAGGAGTACAATGTGGAGGAATGAAAAGGCCTTAAAACCATAGTCTCATTTGCTCTTAAAGTTGTCTATGCGAGACCATAAGAGGTGGGGAATTTCAAATTGAATCTAAAAGGTCATGTTTAAATGCATACACCTTTTGCTAGCCAGGCACATGGATGTATACGCAAAGAGAGTCTCCAGAACCACAAGATAGAAAGGGTTAATATTAAAAGCGGCCATCAATGTGGCTTGAGTAGCAGATTTTAACTCTCGACCTTTCAAAACAAGAAGCATTCATTTTATGAGGTGGTGGCCTTGGCATAAAAAAATTTATTTATTTTCCCTAAAAATTGGAGGAAAATCGAATGTTCAATGTTGTATAATTAAAACTAAGGCGTGAAAGGGATAAAGAAATGCGTTCTTCAAACCACGTGAGATAGTGCAATGAAACTACATGGACACGTGACATGAAGCCCAACGTTTGATGGCGGGTTTTTGTTTGGGAGAAAATATATACATACAACGGTCAACGTTATAATTAAAACACGGTCAGAGCTATAGGAAAATACATTGCGAGTGGACGTAAACATTTCTATGGCGGAGTTTCAACCTGTGGAGCGGGTATTACAATGATCAAAACTTATGTTTAAAACATGGCAGCGAATATTATAATAACTATGGCGCAACGTATGACAATCTACAACCATGTTTGAGTGGTGCAAGAACACGCGAGATGGTGCAACTAAACCACATGGACACGTGACATGGAGCCCAACGTTCGATGGCAGGAGCAATATATATATATAGCGGTCAATCTTTCAACGTGGATCAGAACTACATAAACACATGCAAATGGACGCAAGCTTTACGGTGATGGAGTTTTGAACTACGGTGAAACATCTGGAGTTGAAATAATAGTGGCCCAAAATTCATAAAATGGGACGTTATAACACACCTACGACGGCAATGTATAACAACCATCGAGCGGTTATAATCAAAAGGATGCAGAACTGTATGAAGACACTACAAATCAGCGCAATTTTCGAACTTTGGTGAAACATAGGAGCGGATATAATAATGGTCAAATTTTATGTTTAAAACTTGGAGCGGGTTCAACGTTCTTGTCAGCACCAACTGCGCTCTTTACCAGTTGCTTCCTACCATTCACCTGTTTCCAGTATGGAACGGCTCGTTGAAGCCTCTCCACCACGTATGAAATAATATCGTTTGCCACCTCACGGAGGAAAGTTTCCAAGGCCCAACGTTGCGTTCAGTGCCTCCCAGGAATGCTTTAATAATATTTAGTAACCTCTCCATGCATGACACCACGTGGACCGTGTCACTGAAGTAATGTTTCGATGGAGGCAGGTAGTGTTTGCTATTATCCAGCGTGAAAAGTGGCATATGATTCCATCCTGAACGTATGTGCGTGGATTTAGCTGTGACGGCAAAGAAAAGTGGCAATATAGTTCCATCACGAATTGCATGAGCGTAGGTTTCGCTGTAATAGCTTTCTCATTGTCATAGGTTTGCGGGGAAAAGAAAAACGCTCATTTGAACGAGCACAATGTTGATATCTAATCTCTAATTCTTCATTATGATAATTTGGTCTCCTCAGGCATTTTCCTCATGCCTTTGTCTTTTACTAGACATCGTCTCACACGGGGTTTCTCCATGACAGTTTCGCTACGTAAAATTGGCGCACGATCTGTCATTCTGCGTTATTTCAACTTGGACAAGACATACGCTCCACATCGGGAGGGGCCTCTTCACAGCGTTCTCTTCCACAGAATTTCCAAGCACTATTGAATGCCAAAGCAGACAGTGGCCTTCAAGATATATCATTTTAGGATGTGTTAAAAATTATCAGCAAGTCGTAAAAGGCTCAGCAGCTGCCGTAGCGTATGAATTAAAACATCCTCCATTCGAACAGTGAGCCTGTCGAAGAAGTCCTGCAACGCTCACAGCCTTGGACTCCACAGACAAGGTTGCCATCTGAGTGTACTATGATGATGAGTCGACTTTCTAAAATGAAGAAAATTGTTGCAATAATGGACAACATGCTGCAACTAGGAGGGGAAGAATTTCATGGAAATTCCTAATCGACCTTGCCCGTGGTCTTTCCACGCTCGCTCCTTCCTCCAACTGCGACCATATCGTATGATAGAGGGACATGTCCATACATGAAGGCCACACCTTCCATTAAAGAAACCAATGTGCTATTACACCACCATAAAACAAAATTCAACGCAGATGCAAAGTCTTTGGGTATGACTGGTGCAGGATCGTAAGTGAGGTCGCAGTTTTCCTCGGTTGCTGAGTCGCAACACATCCAAAGTGAACAGCATGTGACCTACCCAGAATTGCGACTATGCGACCCCCCATGAGGTCGTAGTCTTCCCCAGTCACCAAGTCGCAACGTATCCAAAGCAAACAGAGTGCGACTTGCCCAGAATCACGACTATGCGACCCCTGTGAGGTCACAGTCCTCCTCAGTCAAGATACTTAAGATTATCCGATTGAAGATGAAAAGTATTGATCCTCTAATGAATGGGAAAATCGATGAGCATGAAGACCTACGGCGAACACTGAGAATGTGAATGAAGAAGCTCGTGCCTATCAAGTAATTTAATCCAAGACTTGAAGAGAACCTTGTGCATGGGAAAGATGATGATCCTGACAAACAAAGGGCACAGAGAAAGGTTACCCTAGCCATTCTCCAACGATTCAGTAGTTGACCACACAGGGGTCTAAGTTATTATTTTCATTCTTACAATTGATTAAAATTCCCTTAGCATTATTATTATTCCATCATGAAGACATGTGACCTGTGTTATTTTATTGCAGGAAGAACCTTTCTGTTTGCACATAAGAGCCAAGGTTTTCCACAGCAAACAAGGAGAACTTTTCAAAACAAGTAGATGCTGGCGAACCTCCAAAGAACTCACGTTAAGTTCAAAGGCACCTGGCCCCGGCCACCGAAAGGAGGCCACAAGTCGCTGATCTGTCCAAGGTCACAGGTCGCATATTTGCTGAGGTCGCAGGACGCAAATGGTGCAAGACCGCAAATCCAAGGAGGTCGCGAGGTCGCAAATTCAAGGAGGTCGCAGGTCGCAGATTTTCTTGAGGTCATAGGTCGCGAATTTCCCAAGGTCGCAAGTCGCAGAGGTCGCTAGGTCACCAAGTCGCATCCCCTACAAAATGCCCAATGGCGCGACCCAGCAACCCAGCGACTAGGTCGCAAGGTCGCAAAACCCAGTCAGGTCGCAGGTCGCAGAACAGACTGGGTCGCAAGGCAGCCCAATGGTCAAGAAGATGAAAATTCAAGGAAGCCCAAAGGGTAGGTTTTGTATTATAAATACTCATTCGGGAGCTTGTAAAAGGGATCTTTTGTTTGGGACTCGAGCTGAGTATATTGTATTACCAGAGGATTACACATTGAAGCATGAATACAAGCATTTTGAAAAATCCCTTTGTGGATATGATGTTGTCATATGTATGAGCACTGTTGAGTATTATGTTTTCAGTTTCTGAACATCTTTAGATTAAGGGAACTGTATCTTCAATTCACATCACAGTTGCATAACATTTTGCTGAGTATGTTAATGGTGGTTGAGTTTATTTCACTTTCTTAACAAATGTTGATGGCTTTGTTTATTGGAATTTGTGTTATCATTTAAAACTTTTAGGAAGTGAAGGGTGTTCTTGCCATGAGGAATTGTTTCCTTTGTGGTCAGAACAGTTTACAAGCATGACCCTAGTGAAGTGTTGTTAACGACACTTCCTTCGGTCTTCATGCTTTATTATTTCCTCTTGCTACTCATAGTGTTGCATGTACATTTAATGCATCAATCATATGTCTTGTATCATTTGATTAGGTGTGTATCCACTGTTTTATAGAGTTTAAGCGAGACCCAAAGAAAGGAGAAATCAGCGGTAGCCGAACCCACACCCCGGATGGGATCCCTATTCCAAACGGTTCAAGGTCTAATTGGGACCTTTTACCGGGGAGATCCCCTGCTGTTGGCCGGACAGATTTTCCCGTCAACAGAATTGGCGCTAGAAGGAGGGCCAGATGACAAGCTGAGCCCTGAGAGCCTGCAGTTAATCTCATATCTGTAATGGCTCGTTCTCAAATCATTCTCCCGAGATGTTTGTCGGAGTTTTATGAGCCTCGATACTTCATCCCCGATGAACTTATGTATCACTTGTCCTAGTTAAAATTTGATGGTGAAAATGGGGTGTCCATAACCCAACACCTTTTAGATTTCTATGACTTTGGTGAGTGCTACGAAATTGAAAATGAAGGTTTGATATGTTTTCTTTTCTTCCTCACCCTCGAAGGTCGCCCTAAGCAATGGTGCCACACATTGCTGGAAGCTTCCATCCATTCGTTTGAACAACTCACCAGTGAATTACAACGAGCTTTTCACAGGTATGATTTTCAAAGTGCATTGATAAAGCTAAATGACATCAGAATGGAACCTCAGGAACCTCTAGATGAATTTTCTATCAGATTTGTTCATTATTGTTTTGAGTTCCCTGAAAAGGATGTTGATTGGGAGTTGTTAAGTGAACAGTTCAGCTATGTGATTCCCGTTTCCCTTGAACAATTTCAGTTAGCAACCCAGCCTGAGCCTAGTGTTCCCTATGACAACCCGCAAGTCAATGGCTTTTCAGACTTTGGATCTTTCACGCACCATGTCGAATCAGAGTTTGAAAATCACAGTGGCTCATTATCTCTCCCGGTTCATGAAATCTACCTCGAGCCCACTCAATGTCTCCCTGGACACAGTCCTAAATCTGATTCACATACTGATTATGAATCAACTCCTATCCCAGATGCAGTCGATTCCCTTACAGGGCCTGCCAGGTCATTGTTTTCTCTGAATAACACGGATGCACTTATTGGAAAGCCTTGTATGGTTAACGCCCCTGCGACTCAATCTATTCGTTCATTATTCCCCGATTTATTTCACGATCCCGCCACACTAGTAATTTCTTCGAGACATTCAAAATTTCCTTATACTGGTATTGGCGAAAATCATAAGCACGCAGATGGTGTTTCACAATCACAGTTCAAAATCGATGAACCTTTTAGATCTGATCTTTCTCACTCGGAATCTTTAGACAGCCATAGGAGCGATTTCCTGTCTGGGCAACCTCAAGATGTCCTCTTTTTTGATCCATCCCAATCCATAACTCCCGGGAAGCCCAACATGCCAGGTACCCAGCTTAATCAAATCGATGGTTACAGTGATCCCTGCTTATCTGAAAACATACTCAATCATACTGCTGAGGACTATCACTCGCATCTCTTTGCCAACCACATGGAGACACCAGAATTCATTGAGTCGCTTTGGGAAGATTCAAGTACCCATTAGAAAATCGAAGTGCCTCAGCTTCTGCCGACTGTTTCTGAAATGACGATCCCCAAGTACTATGCTCCTCCTAGCATAACTATGTCGAATTCACCCCACCCTCGCAAATCTAGAGAATCGGATACTTCGATTTATCAATATGTCAATGTGCAAACATTTGACCGAATCGATGCAAAGCCCACTGACATTTTGCAACCCACCACAACCCATGTTCACATCCATTCGCCTGTTGATCTCACCAAACCATCAAATTTGGGAAACCCCCTGCTCGAAGGTCTGGGGTTTGATCCTCACACCCTTGACCAAACCCAGGAGCAACCCCGAACTAGGGTTTCTGCACTCGGATGCGCAAGCATTTATAATTCGCCTGGCACATGCTTATTGTTTCCATATGGTCCTCAACACCATGATGAGATTTCCGGTCAACTCGACCAACCCTATTCGGTGGATGTGCCTACAAATAGGAAATGGCTTACCCAGCGCCCATCAGGCCTAAGATTGTGCATGAATGATTATGTGTCATTGAAAAATGTTTAGTTTCAATAACATATTGTTGTGTATCAAGATGAGAGTGGGATTCAGCTTGCACAATCTATTCTGGCATGTTCTTTGGTAAGTATCTATGATCGTCTTGCTATTGCACCTGCTCCTCAGGTAAGTTTTGTTGTCACTGCACTTTTTTATATACTAGCTCTGATCCTGATCATTGTTGTCGTTGCAGGATGCGAACTAATGTAGTGGCTTCACTGGAAAACCGATTTTACATAACCCGGTCACCTCATGGGTTAAGCTAGGATTTTAGGTTTAGGCTAGCTAGGATCTGCTAATAAAGTTTTGTTTGTCAAGTTGATTAGGTTTACTTGCCAAATTTTTACGTTATAATTTAAAAGTGTGTTCACTATTTTTGTTACGATTGATATCTTAGGCATCATCATGTTACAATTATTTTCCACTCATTTCTTTTTTTAGTTGTTGGTTGCTGCATAAATAATCACTACTTGTATTGCGCTCCTTTTCCACCTACAACTGGTTGATCGTTCTCGCACATGGTGTTGCATTGCATCTCGAGCCTTGCCTATCACATTGCGTCGTACACTGTCTTCCTCACGTCATTTCCGCCGATTTTTGATATAGCTTTGAAAATATTCCACATACCGCCTATCATCACATGAGCCCTCATTGAAACCCTACCACCTTGCGGACTTGTTCTGCTCCAATGGTTGAAACAGTAACCCCATTGTTTGTGTGAGGTTGCAGTGGCTATTTCAAGAGGCATCTTTCTCTCAGGATAGGTCATCAAAGTCGTTGTCTCAACAAGATGCCCATGAGTCTAAACTTATTTAGCCTGGGAGATACGATCCGGTTGCTTATGGGAGACCTAATGAGTTTGAATGGCCCATACCCGTAGCCTAAGCCTTGTGCCCAGCATAGTCTTGGACATCTTAATGATATGTTTTTCGTGCTTCTCCTAGATGGGATGTGAAGGTTTGGCACAAGGGAAAACCTAAATCAGGATATCTTTCAGTTTCTGTAAAACAAGAAACAACCTCTCTTGCTCATAAAATAAGTCGGGATCCCTCATCTGCCCATGAAAAATAAGTGCCACAAGCACATGAAAATAAGTGCTACAAGCACATGAAACAAATACGGGTAAAGGATTGAGAAAGGCTTCCTGCGCAGAGAGGTAATGCGACGACTCCGCCGAGGTACTGACCAGGCTCGCTGGCAGCGGAGCAACATTTGTGATTTCTTGAAGTGACTCCGCCGGGGTACTGTCCAGGCTTGCTGGCAGCGGAGCAACACCAGAAACTTACTTTAAAAAATCATGAAAACAATAAACCCACTGCCTTGATTTTCACCTCATCAACGAGCTACTGGCGTCTGTGAGCTTTCTCTTTGATGTGTTCCTGATTAGCGAGACCTAGCTGAGGCACAAGGATTAGGCATACCTGTAAAGGACCAAATTAATACAAAGGGTACCCACGGAACTTGTTCAATATTCCCTTGCATCACTATCTGGACTCAAACTATTGTTGTGATATTGACAGAGATGCTGGATTCTACCAGTGGTTCGCCATTTTTTGTAGCCGCTACAACAGCACCCAAAATTTTGGGTATATTTAAAATTTTGGGTTCCCCCTCTACTCGCTTAGGCATTAAAGTCTTTCACCCGACCTGCAGTCAGTGACATCCCGCCGACCTATCCCCAACCCCTCATGAGCTTTCTCACCATCATGATCAGATGTTGTTGCTGCAATCACGCCATATGTGGGAGGGATCATCCAGCATATGCTCGAACACTCTTATCGCAATTGCGCCATGAGATGGCCATGCGTACGTTTGAATGGAAACCTTTTGTGTATTGACAATTAAAGGCCATCTCGCCGTGGGTCATTAAGCATGTTGACTGAATACGTATTGTAAGCTCGTTAATCTTATATGTTTTATCTAGGGACACCATTATCAAAGAATAATTGTGATGTCATAATGTTCCACACAGGTCAACCCCACAGGTGACAAACTCCTCAATCGTGTCACGACATCAAGGGAAATAAAATTGAGCTCAACGACAAGGCCAAAGTTGCGAGACAGGGGAGGAGGAGAAGCAAGTGACCAGTACTGTTAAAAGGAGGGTGGTGTGTTACAGGTTGAGCAGAGAAAGAGCCTTTTATGTCACTAATGCAAAATGCTTTCTTCACTAGTGCACACCAGGTACTTAGAAATGCTTCATTTGGATATTTCGGTACCAGATGCCATCTTGCATAAACCAGAAGCATTTGCTATGATCTAAGCTTACGTAAGGAACGGATGGAGTATTTTCTGAAGAAGTTTTGAAGATCCTGCACAATGTCAACTCCATGTCGATGTCTGCACACAAAGGAACATATTTCACCACTTCGACAAGTCTAGCCTGAAGTATAGCCCAGTAAACAAAGCAGGCTCAGAAGATTTCTCTAGAGAATGACAATCTCATTCGAGGCATTCTCGTGTCAGGCAGCAATGCGAAAGCACACATGTTGGTGTGGCAAGCCAACGGCAGAGTTTCAAATATGTGAACGCTCCTTTGAAAAGCAACATTTATTAATCCTGAGCTACATAGTGTGGAGTTATTTATGCTGCAAGGAGTACAATGTGGAGGAATGAAAAGGCCTTAAAACCCTAGTCTCCTTTTCTCTTAAAGTTGTCTATGCGAGACCATAAGAGGTGGGGAATTTCAAATTGAATCTAAAAGGTCATGTTTAAATGCATACACCTTTTGGTAGCTAGGCACATGGATGTATACACAAAGAGAGTCTCCAGAACCACAAGATAGAAAGGGTTAATATTAAAAGCGGCCATCAATGTGGCTTGAGTAGCAGATTTCAACTCTCGACCTTTCAAAACAAGAAGCATTCATATTATGAGGTGGTGGCCTTGGCATAAAAATTGTTATTTATTTGCCCTAACAATCCGAGGAAAAGTGAATGTTCAATGTTGTATAATTAAAACTAAGGCGCGAAAGGGATAAAGCAATGCATTCTTCAAACCACGTGAGATGGTGCAATGAAACTACATGGACACGTGACATGAAGCCCAACATTCAATGGCGGGTTTTTGTTTGAGAGAAAATATATACATACAGTGGTCAACGTTATAATTAAAACACGGTCAGAGCTATAGGAAAATACATTGCGAGTGGACGCAAACATTTCTATGGCGGAGTTTCAACCTGTGGAGTGGGTATTACAATGATCAAAACTTATGTTTAAAACATGGCAGCGAATATTATAATAACTATGGCACAACGTATGACAATCTACAACCATGTTTGAGCGGTGCAAGAACACGCAAGATGGTGCAACGAAACCACATGGGCACGTGACATGGAGCCCAACGTTCGATGGCAGGAGCAATATATATACATAGCGGTCAATGTTTCAACGTGGATCAGAACTACATCAACACGTGAAAATGGACGCAAGATTTACGGTGATGGAGTTTCGAACTACGGTGAAACATGTGGAGTTGAAATAACAGTGGCCCAAAATTCATAAAGTGGGACGTTATAACACACCTATGACGGCAACATATAACAACCATCGAGCGGTTATAATCAAAATGATGCAGAACTATATGAAGACACTACAAATCAACGCAATTTTCAAACTTTGGTGAAACATTGGAGCGGATATAATAATGGTCAAATTTTATGTTTAAAACTTGGAGTGGGTTCAACATTCTTGTCAGCACCAACTGCGCTCTTTACCAGCTGTTTCCTGCGATTCGCCTGTTTCCAGTATGGAACGGCTCGTTGATGCCTCTCCGCCACGTATGAAAGAATATTGTTTGCCACCTCACGAAGCAAAGTTTCCAAGGCCCAACGTTGCATTCAGCACCTCCCAGGAATTATTTAATAATATTTACTAACCTCTCCATGCATGACACCACGTGGATCGTGTCACTGAAGTAATGTTTCGATGGAGGCAGGTAGCGTTTGCTATTATCCAGTGTGAAAAGTGGCATATGATTCCATCCTGAACGTATGTGTGTGGATTTAGCTGTGACGGCAAAGAAAAGTGGCAATATAGTTCCATCACGAATTGCATGAGCGTAGGTTTCATTGTAACAGCTTTCTCATTGTCATAGGTTTGCCGGGAAAAGCAAAACGCTCATTTGAACGAGTACAACGTTGATATCTAATCTCTGATTCCTCATTATGACAGTTTGGTCTCCTCAGGCCTTTTCCTCATGGCTTTGTCTTTTACCAGACATCGTCTCACACGAGGTTTCTCCATGACAGTTTCGCTACGTAAAATTGGTGCACGATCTGTCATTCTACGTTATTTGAACTTGGACGAGACATACGCTCAACATCGGGAGGGCCCTCTTCACAGCGTTCTCTTCCATAGAATTTCCAAGCACTCTCGAATGCCAAAGCAGACGGTGGCCTTCAAGATATATCAGTTTAGGATGTGTTAAAATTTATCAGCAAGCCGTAAAAGGCTCAGCAGCTACCATAGCGTATGAATTAAAACATCCTCCATTCAAACAGTGAGCCTATCAAAGAAGTCCTGCAACGCTCACGGCCTTGGACTCCACGGACAAGGTTGCCATCTGAGTGTACTACGATGATGAGCCGACTGTCTAAAATGAAGAAAACTGTTGCAATAATGGACAACGTGCTGCAACCAGGAGGGGAAGAATTTCGTGGAAATGCCTAATCGACCCTGCCCGTGGTCTATCAACGCTCGCTCCTTCCTCCAACTACGACCAGATCCTATGATAGAGGGACATGTCCATACATGAAGGCCACGCCTACCATTAAAGGAACTACTGTGTTGTTACACCACCTTAAAACAAAATGCAACGCAGATGCAAAGTCTTTGGGTATGACTGGCGTAGGATAGTAAGTGAGGTCGTAGTTTTCCTCGGTCGCTGAGTCGCAACACATCCAAAGCGAACAGCATGCGACCTGCCCAGAATTGCGACTATGCAACCCCCCATGAGGTCGTATTCTTCCCCGGTCGCCATCGCAACGTATCCAAAGAAAACAGAGTGTGACTTGCCCAGAATCACGACTATGTGACCCCTGTGAGGTTGCACTCCTCCTCAGTCAAGATACCTGAGATTCTCCGATTGAAGATGACAAGTATTTCTCCTATAATGAATGGGAAAATCGATGAGCATGAATACCTACGACGAACGCTTAGAATGTGAATGAAAAAGCTCGTGCCTATCAAGTAATTTAATCCAAGACTTGAAGAGAACCTTGTGCGTGGGAAAGATGATGATCCTGACAGAGAAAGGGCACAGAGAAAGCTTACCCTAGCCATTCTCTTCGACGATTCAGTAGTTGACCACATAGGGGTCTAAGTTATTATTTTCATTCTTACAATTGATTAAAATTCCCTTAGCATTATTATTATTCCATCATGAAGACATGTGACCTGTGTTATTTTATTGCAGGAAGAACCTTTCTGTTTTCACATAAGAGCCAAGGTTTTCCCCAGACAACAAGGGGACCTTTTCAAAACAAGTAGATGTTGACAAACCTCCAAAGAACTCACGTTAAGTTCAAAGGCACCTGGCCCCGGCCATCGAAAGGAGGCCACAAGTCGTTGATCTGCCCAAGGTCACAAGTCGCATATATGTTGAGGTCGCAGGTCGCAAATGGTGCAAGACCGCAAATCCAAGGAGGTCGCGAGGTCACAAATCCAAGGAGGTCGCAAGGTCGCAAATTCAAGGAGGTTGCAGGTCGCAGATTTTCTTGAGGTCGCAGGTTGCGAATTTCCCAAGGTCGCAAGCCGCAAAGGTCGCCAAGTCGCCAAGTCGCATCCCCTACAAAATTCCCTACGGCACGACCCAACGACTAGGTCGCAAGGTCGAAAAACCCAATCAGGTCGCAGGTTGCAGAACAGACTGGGTCACAAGGCAGCCCAACGGTCAGGAAGATGAAATTTCAAGGAAGCCCAAAGGGCAGGTTTTGTATTATAAATACTCCTTTGGGAACTTGTAAAAGGGATCTTTTGTTTGGGACTCGAGCTGAGTATATTGTATTACCAGAGGATTACACATTGAAGCATGAATACAAGCATTTTGAAAAATCCCTTTGTGGATCTGATGTTGTCATATGTATGAGCACTGTTGAGTATTATGTTTTCAGTTTCTGAACATCTTTAGATTAAGGGAACTGTATCTTCAATTCACATCACAGTTGCATAACAGTTTGCTGAGTATGTTAATGGTGGTTGAGTTTATTTCACTTTCTTAATGAACGATGATGGCTTTGTTTATTGGCATTTGTGTTATCATTTAAAAATTTTAGGAAGTGAAGGGTGTTCTTTCCATGAGGAATTGTTTCCTTTGTGGTCAGAACAGTTTACAAGCATGACCCTAATGAAGTGATGTTAGCAACACTTCCTTCGGTATTCATGCTTTATTATTTCCTCTTGCTACTCATAGTGTTGCATGTACATTTAATGCATCAATCATATGTCTTGTATCATTTTATTAAGTGTGTATCCACTGTTTTATAGAGTTTAAGTGAGACCCAAAGAAAGGAGAAATCAGTGGTAGTCGGACCCACACCCCATATGGGATCCCTATTCCAAACGGTTCAAGGTCTAATTGGGACCTTTTACCGGGGAGATCCCATACCGTTGGCCGGACAGATTTTCCGTCAACACCTCCATAATTGTTCCCTCACCATCATTGTTTCCAAGTGTTGGTTTTGGGGTTTGTGGTGGCCATGTTTGCTAAGGTGAATGGGTATTCCAACTATATGTATATATTATGTATATGGATTACATTGTTGAGTATGATCTTGCAATACCTAGTTGTTGTGCTTTCCTTGGTCTTCTTGGTGAAACATAAAAGTTAAGTTATGAAGTCCATTTGATTCATAATCTCCTTAATATATCGCTTTCTTAGTTTGGTAAAATATGGAAATCCTTTTGTTGCTTTATTTTCCGCACATATTACTCATATTTTAATTTTATCTAAAGGACATTCATGTAAATTATTTTTATTTCTGTACTTTCAATAAAATATTGATAAAGTTGAATTTTCTCGCTTTTTGTTTCTTCTATATTTTCAACTTATGTAATTAATCACTAAGAATTCCAAGAATATATATTTAAAACTTTCAAGTAAAGTACCCAATTCAGCTCTACTTTCTCCATTAGTTGTTTGTTGAAATATGCAGCAAGAAAGTCTCAATTCGACTTTAACTCTCGGTCAAATTGAAAAATTTGTATTTCCACATTAGTAGACAACTTGATGCAATTAACTCGTGTGACATGGATCTTGTCACTCGTATACCTTAGTAAATTCGAGTTATAAGGCTTGGAGTTGCTACATGTGTGATTGCTAATTTGTAGTAACAAACGCGCTATTTGAAGTTGTTTTTAGTTAAACTAGTTCTAACAACTTGGAGGAACTAGTGGAAGTCACTAGGAAAAATTCCATGACTTCGACGCCAATTCGTCGCTATTCTCGGGACATAGTCATCGCAAGAGCGACATTTCGAGGAAGGGAAAACCTGGTTTGCCGTGCCGCCGTAATTCCGACGCACTTAAAAAGTGTCGCATTACCGACACCTTCCTACGCGCTTCCAAACAGGCGTCACTCTTCGACGTTTCCAAACCGTCGCGCTTCCGATGTTTGTAAACTCGTCACACTTCGACAAAATGTGGTCCGACGGTGCTTTGAACGCCGCCTTTCGACGTTTGTAAACTCGTCGCAATTCCGACAATATGTGGTCCGACATTTTGGACGTTGCTCTTCCGACGTTGTAACCGTCGACCCCGACGAAATGTGGTCCAACATTTTGAACGTCGTTTCCAACGTTGAAATCGTCACACCATGAAATGTGGTCCGACGCTGAACGTCGCTCGTCCGACGTTTTTATACGCAGCTTCTTCCGACGTTTTTAAGATGTCACACCCGATCAGCAAGCATAAGCGCTTCTGCAGATACCGACGCGCGGGTTCAATTTAAAAAAAAAATGAAACTTTAAAACAGATGCGTAAATCTCCAATATTCATATAGAATTGTGGGCATTCCAATGACCGTGAAATATTAATATAATAAACCACCAAGAAATAAGCTCGATCATAAACAATCATTTTTTTTTCACAAGAGAAAAAACATCGTTTTGAATATATTATATGAAGTAAAACAAGCCTATGAAGTCATTACATTTTCACATCCGAAGATTGGAACCCAAATATCCATCCGTAAAAGTGGAAGTCCCACCCCGTACAATGATAGTGGGTCACCTCATGTCACATACAAATGGAATATGATATAAAACCCAAGTAACGGTCCACATGGAGATTATCGACAACTGATAAAGCATCAAAATATGCCCGAGGCATCTATAAGAAAGTGAAATAGCAAAGATGTAGAATAGTAAAGCAAATGCATATAGTACCGACGTCCATTGTTTCAAATACAAATTAAAGTACCCAAAACTTTGAACGATCGCAGAAAAACGCTAATCATGTGAGGAGGTGATATGTCCAAAATATAAAAAGACCATCGACTCATCAATAACCAGCAACATAGAATTTCAGCATCGCTAGTTTTGAAGGCGTAGTGATAAACATTAATCATTTTTTTTTTCGCAAGAGAAAAAACGTTGTTTTGAATATATTATATGAAGTAAAAACAAATTCATGAAGTCATTACATTTTCACATCTCAAGATTGGAACCCAAATATCCATCCGTAAAAGTGGAAGTCCCACCCTGCATAATGATAGAAAAAATACCCCATGTCACATACAATGACTTGATATAAAACCCAATAACGGCCCACATGGAGATTATCGACAATCCGAGAAAGCATCCAAATATGCCCGAGGCATCTATAAGAAAGTGAAATAGCAAGATGTAGAATAGTAAAGCAACAGATAGAGTACCAACGTCCATTGTTCCAAATACAAATTAAAGTACCCAAAATCCTTGAACAGATCAAGAAAAACGCTAATCATGTGAGAATTCTGGCAAAGTTAATCTATTAACAAAGGGGAATAAAAATTACACCGAAGTCAAAACATTGCCCGTACTCATGGAAAATTTGTCATCAAAAAATCAAAAAATTAGGAAGACCGCCCTCATACGGGAAACCAAGCCTTGAACGTTTACGTGTTCAAAAATATTACAGAGGTCCAGGACAGAAATATAATCTAATTAAAACATGCCTAATTAAGTGGGCTCCGCAAAGTAAGAAAACCAAATTAACCAAATCTACTCCTCC
Source organism: Pinus albicaulis (assembly GCA_034641835.2). NCBI lineage: Eukaryota > Viridiplantae > Streptophyta > Pinopsida > Pinales > Pinaceae > Pinus > Pinus albicaulis. The sequence goes on along the minus strand of JAXQQM020073776.1, from coordinate 40,375 downwards.
CATTCTTCCATCTGTTCATCCTTCAAGGTCCAAGATTACAGTGCTACCTCCAGATGCATGCCACGGCCTCCTCCCGAAGGCCCGAATGCCGGCCAGCTTTTTCCAAGCTCAAACCCACCAAACACGGGAGTGCATTCTTCCTCCGTCACCTCCTTGCGGAAAACCACGTTGACTAAAGTTGTGATTCATAGCGGTTGAAAGAGAAATTAAAGAAAATTTCAATAAAGGCGCGTCGTGGGAGAAGGTGAACTAGCTATGGGGAAATGAGGAGTAGGGGAATCCATACTTGGTGGTCAGATCCTACAACTCGACCCCACCCACTCCTATTATTCGGATAGTAGCATGCGTAATAATCACCGGACCGGCCGAAGTCGACCTTGCTGAGGGGTCGAGGATCGCGTTGTGGGTTGACCTCTAGTGCCCCCCCGCGGTAACACATCCTTTGACATAGGCGAGGCATGGGTGCAGTCTCAACAAGCAAGTACAAGAGGAGACAGAGAAGCAGAATTCCAAGAAATAGAGGAAGACAAGTATTACGTACCGACCGAGAGAAATGCGTATATGCAAAGAAGGTCTAAGCAAATAAGCCGGGCCTAACCACTTCTCCTTTCCTCACAGTGAGCGTGCAAAGGTAATCCAACAACCGACTCGTCCGAAAACCATAGCGAAACGCCATTTTATCGACCCGTCTGCAATGCAATCAAACAACGCCCGTCATAATTAATCTCTGATCATTAATGAGAGCCGAAGGCCGCATCATATTGGAGCATGCTAATCGCTAACAAAGAGTGGAGGTCTGATCTTGGAACAGTTGTTAAAACTTAATTAATGCGGATTTGATGTGAAAACCTTGAACTTAATTGAACAGCATTAAACTTAATGCGATTGATATGAAATCGCCACATCCATGTCCCATCGCCTTAAATGCCATCGAATGCACCTGCAAATGTGGAGCAAGGCAAGTTTTACTGAGGACACGTGGTAGAAATTGATTGGAGTGATCTGCTTGGGCCACTCGCGCAAAGGGAAATCCGGGACTCGAAAAATATTAGGGCAAATTTGATAAGAAATTGCCAGCCACAACTCTCCCTCCGTACACCAGCCCAACTTCGACCCAAAAAAAGATTAGGTTATTCATTTGTTTTCGCGTCACAAAATTGGCCGACGTCGCCAGGCTATTTTGGAACGCAAATTTGGTTTGAATTATGGTTTATCGCCGTTTGAAGTCCGCGGCCTCGACTTAAGAACAATTTTGTTTGATCTCATCTTATAAAATTTGTGTTGGTTTTCTTTGATAATACACATATTTATAATAAATCATGGGAATGCCACACTAAACATGTGGAAAAGTTATATAAATTATTGAAAATAATCATTTTTATAAAAATATCCAGCTGTGCTTTTGGGAAATAAGAATTCGAGTATTTGGTTCATATATTGTTTTAAAGGAAGGAGGAAGTTGGAGCCTCAAAAGATGCAAGCTATTACAAAATGACCTATTCCTAAGAAAATCAAGGTTCTTAGAAGATTTTTAGACTTACATGATATTATTGATCATTTGTTAAGAATTATGCATGCATTTCAAGTCCACTCACATATCTCTTGAAGAAAATATCATTTATATGGAATGATGAGGCTACTTTGGCATTCTCTCTTTTAATGGATGCCATTTCTTCTACATCAACATCTAAGCACCTAATTTTGGTAAAATTCATGCGTAGAGTGTGAGGCACTAGGACAAGGAATTTACGTAACATTAACACAATAAGGGATATCATTGGGTTTTAAAAGCAAGGAATCCAAAGAAAATATTTGGTGAAATATACGTATGAAAAATAAATGGAAGCAATATTACATGCAATAAAAATGGGGATAGTATATCATTGGGAGGTACTTTAAAGTCAAGATATACCATGATAGCATAAAGTATTTTTTGAAGCTATGGATTTCATTGGAAGATTAACAAAAATGAGGAGAAAAAATGCAAAGTTTTAATTTTGAGTAACTGCAAAAAGGGTATGAAAATTTAGTACATGATGCTCTTTCTAAAATAGGAAGAGGCCTCAAATTTATATCCAATTACATTTTCTATTCCTAGGTGGCTAGAAGAAGCTTTCCATAATGGAAAAATGATAATAGTACTAAACAAAAACTAAAATTTATAAAGGATGGGATGAACTCTATGGAGCATTGGGAGTGAAAGAGAGATATACTTTGGTGTGCAAATGTAGAATATTTTTATGCACGCAAGCATATTTGAATAAAAAAATATTAAGGGAGTCCCATGTTCTCGTGATGGTAGGACGTTGTGGCTCCTGCAAAACATCTCAAAGGATCAAAAAATATATTTTTGGAAGGAATGAAGAAAGATATTCAAAATTTTGTAAGAGAAGGTCAAGTTTTCATAATAAATAAAGGAGAGATAGTAAAATCTCTAGGGTTACTTCAACCATTCCACATACATATTCAAAGACTAGAAGATATATCAATAGACTTTATTACAAATGGTTACCGAAATATAAAGGTAAGTATTACATTTTTTGTGGTCATTTATATAGACAAATTTTGTAGATTTTTTTGTAGAGCTCAAAGTACATAAACAACAAGCCAAGTGGCAGTATGTCCGTGAAAGAAATTCCTAGTCTTCATGGTTTTCCTAAAGTAATAGTAACAAGAAAATTTTCGAAATAATTATTTAATATGAGTGGAGAAACACTAGTCAGCCATGAGTTCTACATATCAAACACAATCAAACTACCAAACAAAATAGTTAACAAATGTTTTTAAGGTTATCTACAATGTTACTTCTTAGAAAAGAAATCTTAATGGATGAAGTGGGTTCCTCAAGAAGAATGGTAATATGATACTATCATACTACCTATCACACATCTACTAAAATTTCCCATTTAAGGTTCTTTTATGGATATCCAACTCCTAGTATCTCATACTTTTGCAAGATAAGTCCAAAGTATTGGAAACAGAGTCACATATGGAAAATACTAAAGAAACTTTGAAAATTATTATGGAAAACCTTCATAAAATGACATGAAACATGATAAAACAACAAGGGGAACAACATTGAAGGAAAGATAATTGAGGAGGGTAATTTGGTATTTTTTAGATTATAGTATTATAAGAAATCTTCATTCAAGAAAAAGAAGAATAAAGAATTAGCTCAAAATGCAATGTGGAAAAAGTCGAAGTCGGGATTAAATCGACAAGGGTCCAAAAGTTGAAATACTCAATAAAGTCGGGAGTTTTTTGAAAAATTTACAGAAAAAAGTCGCTGGTAATCCTAAAAAATACAAAAAAATAGCCCGTTTTTGAAAAAAAAATCCCCGATTTTTTCAAAAAAAAATTAAAAAATTATTAAAGAAACTACCTCACTCAAGATTTTTTTCGAAAAAATTCGGCAAAAAGTCGGGACTTCCAAGACAAATCGCGACGCCAGGGATGAAAAAGTCGGCAAAAAAAGTCGGCCGATAAAGTCGGCTCCGGAAAATTGGGATTTTTTTCAAAAAGTCAAGACTTTTTGCCGACTTTTCCACACCGAAAAAATGTTATGGCCCTAAATAATTATTCATGTGATTGCACAAGTGGTATAGAAGTTATATTTTCCTTCTTCTTTCATTCATAAGGTTTTTCATGTATCTTGCCTAAAAAAGGTTTTGGGAAAAAAATATGCCAATGTAAATAGAACTTCCAAAATTAGATGAAGAATGAAAGTTGATTCTTGAACCACAAAAAGTTATAGATAAACATTCTCGTATCTCTTTGACATATAACTATTATGAAGTACCTAATCAAGTGGAAGAATATTCCTCTAGAAGAAGGTACATGGTAAAATGATCAATTCGTGATGAAATACCTACCGCTAAAGGGTTCGTTTGAAGTTTTCGACAAAGGTTTTGTTATATGTTTTATATAACACGCGGCGGAATAGTTTTATTGTTTGTTAAGGTCCCACACAAAGGATCAAATTTGAAGGGCAGGTCCGAATTTCAATTAGAAGGGCATATATCTATGTCGCCTTCCATAATGAAAAGCTTTAAAAAAAAAACTTTTCAATTGACCACAATAAATTATTTTTACATTTCATTTTCAGAAGAAAAACCATCAATCTTTATTAATAAAAGATCGTTACATATACAACAATGAAGAAGGCTCCTTCATTGCTTAAATATCTCATTGGCAATGTCAACATAAGTCTTGAAGACACTATTATAAGAGTTTGGATACATACCACCGGATATAGGAGATTCTTATGTGTCGATTGTGTAATGCAATTTTGACTTTGTCTCACAAGGAGCGCAACATGGAGGTCCTGGATTTTTCTTATAGAACTTATTATTATTATTTGAAACATTGTTTATAGATATGAATACAACAATGAAATTATGAGCATGGTGGACAATTAGTCAAGCTCATGATGCCAAACCATGATGATGTAAGTTTGGAATTTAACATTTTTACATGTTAAAGACAAATAGTCAAAATCACTCGACAACTTAGTATTCCATAATTAATAATCATTCCCTCGTTCACTTTTGTTAATAGGTTTATGTCACATGATGATCTCTCTTCTCTCCGGCATTTACTTGTATTGAAGATCACTATTCTTAGGAATAAGGAGTTATTTTCTCCAAAAATAACCCTAGCCAAACATTGACAATGCATAAAGGATATCTTTCTATGCTTCATAAGTACATATGTTCTACTTCTTAAATCATGTCTTGGAAGTGGTTTTTTTGCTGGAAATTATTCACTAGTTGGTTTCATACCAAAGTCTTTATGAGCTGCAAGATCTGAAGACATAAAAGATAATGGTTTTAAACAACACAAATATTTGAAATTTTGCAAGAATTGTCCTGCACACTTTGAATATGAATTTTGAAGTCAAGTGCATGATGTTGTATAGGATCAAGTGTCATTTTGAATACCAAATGTTTCACAAGAAACTTCTCAACATGCTACCCCGCAAGGATTAAATGACAATATTGCATCAACTATTTCCATAATAAAAATGCACCTCACAAGACTAAACAACTACAAATGTTGTAGTGACTTTAACAAGACTGCTTAACCAAATGTATTCCACAACGCCAATATCAGATGAAAAATAGAAAGAGTTTGCAAACTAAAAATACCTTAGGCAACTAATTCAATTAGATACACTAAACCATTAGCAAAAGGAAAACCAACCTACTCAAAAGGCAAGAGTTTACCTCCTTTGACAAAATTTTGAGTTCCGAAACAAGGCCTTTATTGTCTTGTCAATGCCCCTAGTAATTTGAACGGGGTTTGCACCCTCGCCGCAACAACCTAAACAAAAAAGGTTTCATTTCAAATTATTTTCCACAAATTTAAGATACAGCCATTGTCAATTTTGTATTTCCTTAAACAAGCTCATAAATTTTGACAAAAGAACCAAAATTTTTTAATACCTGAGTAGCAATTTTTTCACTCAAAAAACTATCTTAGACTCAATAAGCCCAACCCAAAACTAAAAAACCAAACACCATAAGACCCTACAAAAATGAATAGATGATCTTAATCCAGTACTATCGACAAAAAATTTACCTTTACACCCCTCACTTATTAAACCCTCGTGCCGTTGAATTTTAACTTCAACTCAAGCCGCAGTTGTATGACGGATGCAAAGAAATTAAATATTTTTTTGAGGTTGCTTCGTACGCCATCCAGAATTTAATTCAAAGATTTAAAATTCCTACAAGTTTTTTTTGTAGATCTGGCCATAAAATGCATATTTCTGTACAAATGATTGTATTTAAACACAACAACCAAAGATTAACGCAATTCACCAACCGTAAATGAAACAAACAGAAATCTCTACTCCGACAAACTTTTGTAAATTCAAAAGGAGGACACGTGGAGCATTAATAATATTGGATCGCATGAAATTGAAGGGAATCAAAACCTAAAACCTGACCCAAATTTTTTATAGGGCACATTGATTGAGAATTTGCGTTACAAATTAGGCGTACGCCGCATCCCATTTTGGAACGCGAATTTGGTTTGAAATTAATCTATCTCGTACTTTTGAAGTCTCGACGAAAGGGTTCTTTAATGTTTTGATGGGGCTTAATTTGTGTATGCTTTAATATATACATATGTTTTTTAAATATATTTTATATATATATCATATGCGAAATGAAAAGTGGGCCATAGAATTTAGTTTTAATTTTATTTTTTTAAAAGAGGGTTTATTATAATATATTTTATATGTTACGACATATAAAAATAAAAAGGACAAAATGCTTGGATAGTTTTTTTTATAGAAAGTACATAAATTTTTTATTACACAAATAAAGGTGTAAAAAGTGAAAGACTGAAAGTGTAACTTTTTAAAAGGTGTATGCACAAACAATGCGAAAGTGAAAAACACATCGCAGTGCTTTAGAGACAAAGAGGCATGTTTGTTTTGAACAGACAAGGAGTTGGTTTTATGCACTGCGTTTTGTAGCAAGCCATAATTTTGTAATCCCTCTCAATGAGGAAGAAGTGTAATAGTTTTTTTTTGAGTTATTTAAGGGAATAAGTTTGTTTTCAAAGTATTGAAACTCGTTCGTCAAAGAAATTTTTATTTTCTCTCCGTTAGAGGAAGGGAGATTTATTCTCCATTCATTGTCTCCGGAATTTTTCAATATTCCAACATGTGCAAGAACAAAAGATGTCGTGGTTCCATCCCCAAATAATCATTTGTCTTTGCCGCAATGCCTTGCCTTACCAACTTGGCCCCAATATTTTCAACCTGGTCCCTCTAATTCAACCAATAAAAAGGCCAAAACGATATGATTAGATATACATTTCATTACACCGTCAATAACAATAAAATTTGACTGTACCCATAACCCTTTCCTTTTATCGTTGTGAAAAGATTTATGCATTACTCTAATGTGGCTAGTCCATAGGCCAAGTAGACCACTGGGTAACAAATATGTTTCCTTTCACCTTTGAGTTTTCAAATTATGCCTACCAAATCTAAGACATTTAAGAGGGGGAACTAATACAACGTTAAAAAGAAACCGCAGCACACATCTACAAATTACCTCCTTAGCTACCGTCACACCATCATTAACTATTTTCGTGAGAACCATGCTTTCTCTCCAAGACAACATTTTTCCCTTTGCCCCAAGGGTGACTCCAACAAGATCAGCAAGTTTGTTCACATCGCCTACAAGACAAATTGACAATGCTTTCGCAAGTGTGCAATTGAATGCCGTACCATATGCCAAAACAACCCTCCATGAAAAATTAAAATCGAATATAAGTGGACAAGGAAAGATCCACCGCAAGCAGTTTCACGGGAGGTGATCTTCCTTAAACATAATCTTTTCTCTCGACCCGCAATTTTGTCACCGAGCCATCCTTGTTGAAGTACAACTCCTTTTCCATAGCTCTTGTATTAACTACCTTCTCTTTCGCGTAATCTCGCAGTCCCTCTTCTCGCTTGAGCGATTAAAGGAAATGGGTGAAAAAACCGAAAGAGAAGAAAAATTGTCTCCGCCATCAAACATTGCAGAATTCCAACTTTCCTTCATTGTTACCGAATGAGGTAGATGTGGTAATTGTTGTCATACTTCCCAAAGCGTAGGCCATATTCTCTTATCCCGAATATAGAATTACAAGATCTTCATATTAGTATGAACCTTAAAAAAACATGACTCCCATTGCTAAAACCACTTTTAAGTCAGAACTTGTGCAAACTAAACAACTATCGCAACTTTTGGCAACTTCTCGGAACATTAAGAGAGAAACAACCAAAGAGAAATACAACCACAATCCTCATTTTAATGAGACCGGACTATATATTTGCATTAAGATAATAGAAAGAAATCATATCCATATTAAGGCTAAAGACAAAACAATCTTTAACCAAGCAGTCTCTCACTTCGCCTTCAAAGCTGCCATGCTAGAGGTCAGACATTTTTAATTTAAATTATTGACCTCTCGTGCCCATCTATGAATGCATCCAATGGGATATCTACATTGAATTCTCATTTGTATCCCCAAAAACAAATTCCCTACTACAAGAGCACCAGTATTGATGGATCACCCCACACCATCCCACCCACTAGAAACGGTGAAAAAGGAAACCCAAGAAATCTCCAATATCTCAAGATGTAGATCATATGGGTGGTTCTTATGAATAACCAACCATTCAAAACATGCTCATCAATCCAAACCATGAGTATTATGTGATGATATTCAAGCAAGCACCGAATCGATTTCAAGCTATGTTAGAGAAACCCTAAACTCTCACCGAAAATAGGTGAAATGTGGCACCACTCGAGATTGACATGTGCCAATTGGTACAAGTGGTAGAAAATTGGCATGCTCAAAACAACGAGGTGATACAGAATGAGTATGAGGCAGAAAATATCGAAAAAGCCCCAACCGAGAACTAAAGCTCATCAACAACCCGAGATTGACAACTTTACATGATGTAACCTATGAAATCGTAAATGGAGAAATCATAGTAACAATAAAGTAACCTATGTAACAATAAATTCGCATTCATCCCGGGGAGTGGTAATGGGATAAATCATAAGAACAACAGAAACATGCGCAGTTGCTTACAATCAAATAGATGAAAAAACACATACAAAACCTGCATAATAATCATGAACAAGCTTAATATTGAATTATGAACCGTAAAGGAACTTACAAAATGTGACATTACGAACCTCGAAGTCAAGTACACAAGCAAAAATATCCTAGACATGACCGGCTGACAAGTTGTATTGCTCATGATGCAAGAGGATTTGTAGCCGCATCGCCAAGTCAATCAAAATCCATCATTATCTATACAATAAATAGAGCAAGTAATTGATGTAGTATTTTTTACTCTAAGATGTATTCTTATGATAATGGTAGAACATATGTTGAAAATGTCAAAACATACCCGAATAAGCTCCTCTTCGTCCAAGAACAATTTATTGGAGTCGCATGAACTTGGAACAAGCCTCCCATGATCCTAAAAGAGTAGCAACTAAGTCAACAAGTAACTTTTTTGTTGCTATGCTTCGGATTGAGGGAGGTTTGCTCCAAGATTAAATCGCTCCAATAAATTATTCTCTACTAAACAGTGGCCAACCTCGTGAAGGTGGAAGCTCTTATGGCCCCTTCCCCTCCCCCCTCACATCACTCTCAATTTCAATAACTGAATTTATACGATTTACTTTCATGAGCATAAAAAAAAATATTCAATAACTAATAAAAAATCAATTCAACAAAAGTATGCAAGGAAACATTGCAATTAATGCTTGACATAAAATAGTATGATAAATGAGTTTTTTATATAACACAAAAAACGTTCCAAGTATGGTAACGTTTGTCTTATAATAATACAATATTTTACATTATCAAATTTTCTTTTTCTTCTTCATATTTCTAAAGCTCCAATTACATCACTGGCCATCATCTGTTTCTCCTCGCTTCCCGCGTTTCGTGCCTTTCGACCCGCACCGGCTGACCTAGTTGCGTAGTCACGATGTCCGGTCTCATCTGGATGGGGCATCGCCTACAAAACGTATAATATTAAATTTTAATTTTTAGTTTTTAAATATCATTGAACTATTTCGGCAATAATAATAAAAAAAATTGCAATGAGATTATTTACCTGTGCACTAGTTGTCGTCGTTGACCTAGCCGCGTAGTCACGATGTCCGGCCCATCCAAAGGACGGCATCGCCTACAAAAAACATAATATTAAATTTTAATTGTTAGTTTTTAAATATCATTTAACTAGTTCGGTAATATTAATAAAAAAAATTGCAATGAGATTATTTACTTGGTGCAAATCTCGCCTGTCGCCGTTGGGACCGCGTCTCCGTCTTCCTCTCTCGGTGGTAAGATCCTCAAGGGAAACATTCTCTCGTCATTTAAAAAAAAAAACGTTATAAGGACAACCATCAAGGTATAATTAGAAAAAAAATTATTATAAGTGGAAATTAATTACCGTCACAGCCCTCACCGATAGTAGCATTGTCGCGCTCGTCCCCCACTACAATGATCGTGTCAGGACACGAGGATCATCTACATCCGGGCTCTAAACTCGGGTTATTTGCCTCGTCGTTAGTGTTGCTCCCCGATTTAAACAAATTTGTTAGACATTAAATTTATGGATGAAAACAAACATATTGAAAGGTTAATGTTTTACCTTATCGTGCATTCTCGGGATCTTGGGACCCGCCTCAAGCTTCGTGACGTTCAACTACGCTTGATAGCCGAAATGGAAAGCGATATTTTTATCTTCCTCTCGTAGTTTCTCGTTCAAGTCATCACCCTAAATTACATATGATTGTGTATTTTTAATCATATTTGATAGGATTACAAAAATGTTGGAAGGCGATACAATTAATTATAAGATGTTTAGCTACTTAATTACAATTCTTGCGCTAATTTCAAGTAGCCGCCTGCCTAGCTTGTGATGGCCCTTTTTTTCAATCCTAGCTTTGGTTGCCTTTGAGGTGTCAGCAACCTAGCATCAAAATAGCTGAAGTCGCATATGACGTGAGTTAATAATTTTTATTTTAGACATAGAGAAAATTAAAGCTATTGAATTAAAGTTGTAATTTACCTCGCGGGTCCAGTTTCTGGCATTTTTCCTTCTTTCTTTGCCCTTTTCTCTTTTCCGTCATGCGAATATGTCACTACTCTCTAGAACTCTGAGAGGATGCTTCTATCTAGGGTTAAATTTTAATTGCGTCCTATAGGTGTCCCCGGTATATTTCAAATATTTATCGCGCTACTCCGAGCCACCGTTGTTCTCATATTAAATGTGCCGACCTCTAAAAAGGGCTTCTAGATAATCTAGAAGTTCTTTTCAAAGCTGGAATTCGGGAATTCCACCCCGTGCGTATGGTTGGGCCAAAATTACCAACACATGGCTCTCCAAAACCCGTAGAACTCATTGTTTCCTACATAGAAAAAAGATATTATCATTAATTTAAAAATAAAAGTCATGATAAATATGTTTTAGATAAAGTACATGAAATAGTTAAAATATTAAAATTTACCCGGGGAGTTGTACGTGCTTTATAGGGACACCTTCATCGTTCACTAACAACGTGCCATTAATGGTCCCCGTGGAGCCGACACGTGTAGCTCCAGGAAACGCACAATGTAGTTGGCCATATCGCCCTCATCATTGCTAACAATGTCACGGCTATCGGGTGTCCGTTTTCGTGGTGCTTCTTGGCAGCCTACCTAAAGGAGTAGAAGGTGTACGAGAGGGTTGTTGGGCAATCTCTTTTCCCTTGTGTCCCACTACCACCAACACGGTCTAGCAAGTGCCAAAAAACGCTACATACAAAAGAACTTTTTGTTAGTTTAGTCAATGTAAAAATTAAAATCAAACTATCAAGGCCATCTCATGCGAACAAAAATATCCTTTTGAATTTTTATTATTACCCGATATGTTTCTAGTCGGCTCATAAGTTGTTTTATCCTCTCTTCTATTTCGGTGTAAGCCTGAGGCACGTCTATCAAAGTATTAAATTCCAACCTTGCATCTCGTGCCCTTTTTCGCAACAAGAACACCGGAGATAGGGATGAAGAAAGCTCTTCCTCAAAGAGGGAATCATCGTGCGTACTCACATGGCTAGGTGTCCGCATATTTGAAAAAAAAAATTAATATTATTTCAATTATGTAAATAACTAAAATATTTGAAGATAGAGCAATACGGCACTTTACATGTTCTTCCGCTAGCCTCTTTCCGTGATCATCCCGTCTCTCGGGGGTTGTTCCCGTACCGCCCGACCGCTCCGCTACATTGCAATAAAATTATAAATGTAAAAACTTGAGTAATATCTAACTTGAAAACACAAAATGAAAACTGAAATAATTTCTAATAAGACACCTAAGACAAGAGAGTTAGAGTTTCAAATATGTTTTGCATTGAATTCAGTCCCGGAAACATGTCATTGCACATTAAGGCACCCAAACAAGAGACAAGCTGACAATGAAGACCTTATTGAATATATTTTTGGAGCAACTTCTAGTAAACTTGTTGTGAAGACCTCGAGGACATTTTTTGGAGCAACATTGTTGAAGCTGATGGTATAGCATTGTTGGAGACGATCTTGAAGGGCCTTGAAGTGAAGCCTTTGGAGCAACTATTGAAAAATCCTTTAGAGCATTTAAGTAAGGCACTTTTATCTTCCATCACCTTTTTCCTTTCAATATCCTTTAAACGATTTTGTTGATATTTAATGTTTGAAATCACGTTATAATTCCTAGATTATATGTGTTTGGGGACTTTCCCTTTGAAATTACCCAAAAATACCCCCGGCAATTTTATCTTTAGATGCATTTCTCGACCTTATTGTTCAAGATTTTACTGATAGCAGGCGCTCATAGAGAGTTAGGGGGCTCTCGACTTGGTTTGGTTGGGCCATTAGATCCCTAACATCTACTAGGGAGAACCCCCCTTGAGTTGGAGGAGAGCTAGCCCAAAGTGAAAAGAGGTTGGTGAGGTGACAAATGGGGCTATTGAATTACACATGGTATCACACTTTAGCTTTAGGACTTTATCTTGAGAAGTGCGATATTTTTCTATATCAATTCTCAAATTGTTTACAACACTATTGTTAATAAATAATAAGAAGTGATGTTGAGGGGTTTTTGGGTATAAGAAACAAAACCATTTAAAAAATAGGGTTCTCAAATTCTGGCATTCCTTCACCTAGGCCTAGGGGCACACTAGTCAATTTCACACTAAACCATGCAAACTTAAAAGTAACTTAACAGATCCATAAAGTAATAATAATCATAATTCCTAATTTCCTATCAGAATGATATGATGCAAATTATTCAAACATGAAGCAATGAAGACATGCAATGTCCGAATTTCAAGATTGATGAACCAATACAAGAAGTTAGAAACTACAACTTTGATTCACTCGTGTTCTAACTCCAGGAAGGAATCTAGTTTGTAGTACGTATCATGTATCGTGTATTATCAATTCTTAATTGACAACAACTAAAGGACATCTACCTCATCAATTTCTTTCCCATTTTGTGTTTTTATGTTATATTCCTTATAAAAGTGTCAAATTTCTCTCAAAGTAAGCAACCACCGAATAAAATAAAAAATAGTTGAGATATGATTGGAGAAATGGTCATTTATTTCTTGAAAGGATCTTCACAATTTCTTTGGTTGTTTTTCATCTCAAGAAACAAGAAATGACCTAAGAAACTATCGTGATGTAATATAAGAAACAACACTGCAATGGCCATTTTCAAAGCCAAATGATGTCCATCGAGGACATGGCCTTTATTTGGTTCCCGTTTCTCCATAGGAGTTTTGGGTAGAAATGGAACTTTGTTGTACCATTTCCAAAAAGAGTAAAAAGGGAAACCTTCTTTTTCCATCGGAAATAATTTACCTTTCCTTTTTCAAGATAATCTAAATCACAAAAATATAAACTATACCGTTAATAATACTCTGGATAATGTGAAAGTGGAAAAGGAATACCCTACACAAGTGATGCACACATGTACATTTGAACACTAATATATTTTTGTAGTTGAAATGCAATGCTTGTTTTCATTTAAATGTAGGGGTTTTTAAAGTTGGGGAGAAATAATGGTTGCCAAATTAATAAGTGTTTCTTTGGGAAAAATTTAAATCTTGTATTGGGTGATGAAGATAATAGAGGGTATTGAATCTTGATTCTTGACATCGTTTAACTTGAATAACTCAAATGATTATAACACGTTGGATGAGTTCTTTCAAGTATGTCACTCAAAACTCTTATGTCAAAGCATTGTATGATGGCTAGCATTTGCTTGTTTCTCTTCAGCTCAATGTAAAAATTATATTAATATATTGGAGCACGAATGATAACTACAATTGTTTGATCTCAAAGATATCTAGCCCCAAGATTATGAAAATTTTCTCAAGTGGAGCTATTGGTTATTGATAGTTGTTCATGGTTCCATTGCCTCGTTGTAAAGGCTCGCCGCCATGTTTAGTGTTTCTGCTCTACTGCAAATGGGTAATAATTATAAATGAGCCAACCACAATCACAAATTTTGTAACCATTTGGTTTCCATGGATAGTGATGACGATATTAACCCTATATATCAGTGACTCATATCTATATGACAATGATCTCAACATTGACCTTGATATGGTTGTATGGATGTGACCTTTGGTATGTCATCGTAAAATCCCCAAATCGAGGCACAATTTTCAGATAAAGTTGATAACTTTTGATCTCCCATTCTCTACCACTTTTCACTTCACCTTTCAATATAGATCGTACCAAGGGAAATTCATCGTGTAAGAGATGGATATGTCAGGTCAATTAAAATCCATAGCTTAAACTTCATGAAACTCGGTGGAGTCAAATTCATGCAAGCACAAACACATCTTACACATCCTCTTTGAAACTCATCCGAAAGAACATTGGAAGACATCTAGAGAGAACCCTACGTGTACCAACACAATCCAATGGAATTGACCAAAAAAACTCCAAATAGAGTCAACCTACTATAGGAGGAAGGGCCTACAGTAAGAACTTACCATTTTGCAAGAGCCGAGGACGAACAGATGTCTCCAAGAGTTGAGGGTGAACGCCGAGGGCGAATGCAGAAAGATGTTTTGAAGAGCTCAGGGCGAATGCCGAGGGCGAATGCCGAGGGCGCATGTTGTACCCCGCAAGAGCCGAGGGCGACGTCGAGGGCGAATGCTGTTCTGGCAAGAGCCGAGGGCAAATTCCCGAGGGCAAATGCTGTTCTCAGCAAGAGCCGAGGGCGAATTCTAAGCACGAATGCCGTTCCGCGAGAGCCGAGGGCGAATTCTAAGGGCAAATGCTGTTCCGCAAGAGCCGAGGGCGAGTTCGAGCGTGAATGTTGTTCCGCAAGAGCATGGCGAATGCGCGCGTGATATCGTACGTTAATGCATGTAGTTTTTAATAAAATCATTTTTATGTAGCGCAGATATAAGTTTCGTATTTTTATGTAGCGCGCATATAAGTTTCGTTATACCGACAGCGAACAAAGCGTCGCTCTTGCAACGGATGCCTCCAAACTCGCAATTGCGACACTTAGACATTGTGTCGCACTTGCGATGTTTGAGGCAGCCCATCGCAAGAGCGACGCTTTGGGTGGCATAGTGTCGCAATTGCGACGTTTTCCTTCAAATGTCGCAATTCTATGACATTCTTTCTCTAAACGTCTAAGATAGCGACGGTTTCGGGCGGGATTGAAAATTTAGAAATTTCCGACATTTGGTCAAAAGCGTCGAACCAAGCGCTTCTGGAATTCTCCAAATGTACTAGTGAGTTCGCCAGCGTAGGACAACAATCTAACTAAGTGATCATCCAAGCTTCACCGATAAATCAACCCAGTATTAGTGTATGCAGTAGAATTAGTTCCCTAGATTGTGTGGAGATTCCAAGGTAGTGTAACATTAATTGTAGACTAGGCTTGAGTATGCATAACATGCAAATGCATGATCAACCTTTTGGAACCATGCAATCAATTGGAGGAAAATTACTAAATAATAGGGGCATAATTCCTCGGGATTTATGCAAGGAAATAGGGGCTCATTATGAGGCGAAAGATGACTAATTATGGGTCATACTTCTAATTGAGTAGAGAGATAGGTTATTCACTTGTGTGCTGTGTTAAAAGCGAGCAAGCATTTGGAATACATCTCTATTCATCTCTGATTTAATGCAAGCAAGCTTAAGGGGTTTTTAGCAGCTTACTTTCCACTAGAAAAATATTGTGCATGTGTGTTATTTCTTATTGCATGCTCCTCGAGATTGCCTAAATTGTGAATTCAATTCAACATAGTAGTAGAGTAGTATTGTATCTCTTTATTTAGATTAAAATTCCTTGAGAAGTTTCAATTCTACACATAATTTATACATGGTATCAAGAATATTATTCACATTAGAACAAATTTTAATTTTTTTCTCAAGAGGCTTTAATTTTCAATTCAAAGGTAGCAAGATCTCTCTCGCAGTTAGAAAGATGACTCAACGGGCTGAGATTAGAGTATGCCTTGGCAGCAACCTCCATCAGAATTGCCATCGCATGGAGGTTACCACCGGATGCCAATGGAATTCTAGAATATGTCAAGACAAAAATTCCAAAACTAGGATCGGATGCCCAAAACCTAGCTCAATGGAAAAAACATGTATCCAAGGCAAGGAGAATAATATTGGAGGAAGTACGATACCACATTGTCTCAAATATCCATTGAAAAGAAACTCATTTTGTAATATCGAACGAATCGAATAAAGAGTCGTTCGAGAATAGCAATGACCATAGAAAACCGACCTCAAAGTCAAAATTTGAAATATCAAGATGCAAAAGAATGACACTATTCTATAGTATCTCAAAAATATTTACGCAATTTCATGATGATATTGGAGGGTTTGGTATATGTTAGCACCGCAATTTTTCAAATATTTTCAAAGTCCGGTCATCATTCTCCAAGGAATCAATCATTTCTTTCGCCCGGTTGTAAGATGAAAGTGTTTCGTTAAAATGTAGTGGTGAGAAAATTTCATCTCTACCTTCATTCATTTCATTTTCCCTCTTTTTTACCTTTCATTTTTCCGAAAAAACCAAAGTCCAACGTTTCATTTCTTTCAAAACCTCTTTTTAACTATTGTACCCGATTTTTTATAGTTAAAAGCAACCGCGCACATCCACTAACATCCATATCATATTATACCCTTTTTACCTTACCTTCTTTCACATATTCAAACCTTATACATGTAACCATTGTCGAATCCTACAAAATTTCTAATATGTGATATTGTTGGGACCCATCATTTCTTTTTGATCCGTTTCATAGCATTCAAAATTTTTTAGAAAAATAATTTATATTATGATATACGAATTTTACCATATTCATTGACTTTAACGAAGTTTTCACATATCCACTTTTAAAATATGTTTAATGGGCTCCACCTACCTTTTCGCATCGTATTTTTCGAAAAGTTCACTTACCGCATTCACTTTCGCTTCCTCATTTCCCTTATTGTGATATTGAGTGGGACCCTTTCCCGCCATGCCATCGTCGCTAATCACATATCAAAAAAATTCTCGCCGCATTCATTTGCCACTCCAAAAATATTCCGATGTGATACTAAAGGGACCCACCTTTTCCTCGCCACGTCACCCTTTCCCCATCGCACATCGCAAGCTCTAGAGGATAGGCACCGAGGATCATGTTATAAACACCGAAGTGCGATGTGCGATATTGGTGGACCCAATCGCATATTGAAATTCGCAAGCTCAGAGGATAGGCGCCGTAAATCCATTATAAACTCTAAAATGCGATTGTGATTTCACTAACCATTACACCCCGTGATCTTCCCATCCCTTTGATCCACGGCTCTCATGCCTTTTCGCCCTCTTCTCCATTCTCGCTTTTAACACTACAACGGGTCTCCGAAAAGCCGTTTTCTCCGTTGCTCCTTATTACACAACAATTTTTCATTGTCCCTACAATTCCCCGTCCCACACATTGGAGGGCTTATTCTCAAGTACCGTGAGCATCGACATGATCCGAAAACACTTTCATGGCATTCCCCAGACATGGACTTTCATTCCCCCGAAGACAACTCGTGAAAACCCTAAAAATAACCTTTTCATCCTCGCGCGACTAGCCGCGTTATACCCGCGCCAATGGGGTAAATCTCTCCAAAGAGGGCGCGCCAATTGGCGCCTCCGTCTCGCATTCGCACTTGCGCCAGGCTTAATAAAGGGTGTTTTTTTTAAATAAATGGCGGAAGATCGACTACAACCAACTCCCTAACCGGTCTCTAAATTGAGTTGGGATGTTTGCCCGGATTTCCATGTAGAGTGAAGTAGTTTGCCACCTCTCATGGAAGCTTCTGAGGATAGGGCTAATCCTGCATGATTGTAGGGATCCCAACCTCTTCCACCATCTATAAAAGCTCGCTTTACTTCCCCTTGCAAGCTAATCTCCAAGAGCCTTCATAGCCTAAAGAATGCTGCAAGAGCTTTGATAGTCCTCATAGTGCCAAATCCATAGCAAGGATATTGATGATCAAAGAGAGAGGCTTGTCCCCATTCCCAACAAGTTTACCGAGACGTATTCCTAACACGACCCGCCGAAGGAAGATTCGTCGTAGCCAGGTTGTATTTTCCTTTGTATGAATTAATGATAAGAGACTATTGGTTATGGTTCCACTCGTATTGTTCATTATGATCATGAGTTGTGTCTTCTATGACTGATACATAATTGCATATATTTCCTGGTTTACGCTTGTGTTTTTCGTGTTTCGTGTGTGCAAAGTGTTCGATCGCCGCAAGCGAGAGGATTGTGATCCGTCGTGAGCAGTGAAACGCGGAACGCCATCTTCTACAAATGACAGCCGTTGACTCCGAGGTAGGCCTCTTCGCGATTTGGTTTATTGCAATTTTTCAGAACTTGAACCATAGCGTGTTACGATTGTTGCTAGACCCGATCCGTTGCAGTAGGATTGCCTCTTTCCGCAGGGGATTTACCTCACAAAATTAGCGACTCCACCGGGGAGTTAGCTTGTTGTTTGCTTTATAAACTACGTAATTTGTTCGAAGTTAGCCGTATAGCCTTCGAAACGCTCTGTTCGCATTAGCGAAAGTAGATGAATGCTGCTTCGAATAATCTCCGGTCTAGTTTATGAACTAAACACTTGGAGTATTGTCTTGCCTTCGATCGATTCTTGACTTTGCTTGCTTGATCGCTCTTTTGGCTGGCTCTTTTCGTGTCTTTGGCTTTTGGTTTGAGCTTCAACATCACCGATCTACTTCTTGGATTGTTTTTATTTTTTTATTTTTTACATAGAAAACTTGTCCGGCGCGCGATATTTCCTGATAGCCGCCACTTGGTGCAAGTTGCTGTTTACTACCCGCACCCAATCCCGTTAAGGCGCTAGTTTCGGCTCGATAGTCACGCCCATGCCGTGAGGTGCTAGGGTTTACTCGTTTTGAGCTTTCGAGCTTGACTCCGTGTTTGGTTTCATTTTTAAGGGATCGCCCGAGTGTTCCGGAGCATTGTTTGACCTGGATCGTGACCTCTTCATCCTTGGTTGTTTGCCCGTTTCTATCGATTTTACATTCTAGCCCTAGGCATCTAGGTGCTATTGTGTGTCGAGCCTCCCATGGGAGTTTTTGGTTTCTATCTGTTCACTCCACTTTGTGATTTCTCCTTCCGCATTTGTTTGGTGGTTGTCTATTGTTTTATCGCGTTATTTGAGTGATTGGCTTCTTCTTCATTCGATTCACTTTATTCACTTTGAGCCTAGATTACATGGTCTATTTGAGTCTTGGAGACTCGCTGAAGTGGTGGGTCTCGGTCTTGGTTGGGAGAAATTTTTTGTTTTTTCATTTTCAAAAGGCTGGGCGCTTGTTGTCGCTAGCAACCCATGTTGTCTGGCCATCGGCGCTAGTTGTCGTTGAGAAAGTCGCGCCGCTTGGCGCTAGTTTCACCTACCAAAGTCGTGCGGCCAATTTCGTGGTGTAAGAAAATTGAGATTTTTTTCCCTAAATCCTTCACCAAAGGTGTCTTTCCCCTTCGGTCTTTTCTTACGCATGAGCATAGATTACATGGCTCATTGTTTGAAATGTCTTATTTCCATGATTGTTTGATGTAAAATGGAATGAATGCCTTGTTTGATCTCTTGCTTTGGAAGTCCTCTTTGTGTTTGACCTCATATGTCTTCTCGCCTTTCGTGATTTCGTGACAAAGTGTTTGAAACAACGATTGCATTCTTAGTGTTTGTTTACATCTCTTTTGCATTCATCCTTCCATTAAGAAGATTTGTGTTCTTTTAGTTTTCATGCATTAGATAACATTGCATTGAAAGTATTTTTGAGATCCATCATTGAACTTAGATTACATTGTTTAATGATTGAAAATTCAGAGTCCCATTGCATTTTATTAAAGCATGCATTAAGTATATTCTCATTTCATCGAAAAATTCATCGAGTGCATTCTCATAATTTGAAAAGGAAAAGGAAATTGTGCATAGATTACACCGCATAGTTTTCGAAAAATAGGATTTTGCATAGATTACATTGCATTATTCGCATCGTTGAATGTTTGAAATTACTTTTGGATAGTGAAAGTCATCTAGTTTGGAAAATTTCGAAGCATGCTGTTGTTTGTTGCATCATTGTTTGAAGCTCTTCCCTTAACTAGATAGCATTTATCGAATTGAAAGATTTTTTTTATCATATAGCTGCATATAGGATATTTGGAGACATAACACTCGCTAGGGCCCTGTAAACTAAAAACATAATTGAAGATTAACATTAAAATTTATTCAATTTACACTAAGGCAAACATTGAAAAATTAACGAAATATTTAGAGGTCTAGGCTAGAGACGTGTTCCGCGTCTTCAAACCTAGTAGTTGTCGTTCGCCTCTTGGTTTTAGACAAGACTAGTACGGACTTGTGCTCCCCGTACCATCGAGTATATAAAGGGAGACCCCACTAGGTTTATATCCTTGACCATAGGAAGCCGATTTCCATACCCATGACATGTCTTACGCATTTGGAGAGACACGCATGTACATCAAGTCCTTGGTTGATTTCTCTTTCATTTTGAAACCAAGGTGTATATTGTAGTTCACTTCGTTATTTGGTACACTGCCTAGAATTCCCGAGCAAATACTACTCCGATCTTATCTAAATCCCAAATTTTAAAAGATCACCAAGCGCTTGTCCTTTCACGCTTGCTTCAAAAACTCGAAAGAGATAGAGTCACCTTTCACCCGCGTTTCTCGACTCTTAAAACATGAAACTAAGGAAGTTTCTAAGTTTCAATGTGGTAAAATAAATCACCGCGATCACACGCCCGTTAGAACTCGCTTGTTGGTCGTTTGATTATGTGCCTTGGTTTTTAGCCCGTGTGTGGTTTTGAGTCACGATGGCAACTGAGTTCACTGGGCCCGCGGGAATCCTCCGATGGGAATCCCGGTCATTTTCATCCTTTGGGAATGTTGGTGCTCCTTATATGGCAACGTTGTCCCCTTCCGGGTTAACTCGTTGGGTTGCCTTTTTGGTTGTTCTCAACCTCAAAGGGTTCCAAATGTCTGGGCAATGCATCGTTCAATCAGCCTCTCCACCTAAACAACATCATGTTGATTCCAAGGTGACTCCTCCCCTTCTTTTCCTCGTTTCGTGTCCTCCTCTTCTACTACCGGTGAAAGTCTCGGATTCAAGTAACCAGTGGCTAAGAAGAAGAAGAAGAAGACAAAGGAGAAGAAGTCCGATAAGAGAGAGGTTAAGGCTACAACTATTGCTTCCGAAACATCTTCTCTTGATAAACCTTCCAACCCTCCATGAAAATTCAAGTTCCATTGCATGTTGTGCATAGGAGATCATCTTCTTCGAGATCGCCCCGGCATTCCCAAGGTGCTCGAAGTATGGTCCAACTAGTCGTCCGTTGTTGCCTTTGGCTTCCGAGAGTCAAGTTGGGGGCATGTATTCAACTAGTGTTGGTAAAACTCTTAAGAAGCTGTGGTAAGATTACCAATCCCTCGTAAGTTGTGTGAGGCGCACCATGTCATTCACCTTTGTCCGTATATGGATGAAGCCAAAAGATTCTTGGACAAATCGACGTTTCTACACCATGCTCCCGATGGTTATGTCGCCTTTCTTTGAGCCCTCCGCCACCGATCCTACGATTGGTCAAGAGTCATCCTTGGTCGATCCCGCTCCCTCGGAAATTCAAATTCGAGAATCCGTTCCCGACCAACCACGGGTTGTGGGATCGGGCGTTGAATCGGCCCCGTTCGCGTGCACCAAGTCTTTTCCATTGAGAGTGGACCTCACATCCCTCGTGTTCTTCTTGTTTCTTCAGACTCTCGACTGGGAAAAGGTTCTCCCCGCCCGTATCTCAAGAATTTCCTCCTTCGCCTCCCGTGATAGAGGTTCCGGAGGATTCATCTCCCACCTTCGAGATGGAGATCGTGGAGGATGCTCCTTCTTCTTCCATAACACCGTGGAAGACCATCTCGATTCGATGGTATCCTCCGAGTAGTTTGGTCGCTTCCTTTGATTGGAATCGACGCATGCGGATACCGCCTTCCGTCTTATGTGCCTTTCGAGATCACAAGATGTGCTTGGTCCGGTCGTACTCAAGACCATTATAGACGAAGGCGTCGGCTCGTTATTGTTCTATCCTCAACTAGTTGGAAAGCTTTGGCTCGCCACCATCATGCTTCGTTACGCAGAATATGTTGGCATTTAATAGAAGAATGAGCCAACCGTTAGGATCCTTCCAAGGTTACCCGTTACTTTGGGAGGTAAAACCATCCATATGGACGTGATGGTTGTTCCGTGCCCCCTCGATTTTAATCGAAGCAATTACACCTATGCCATGGGAGCACTTGTCTCCTCCCTTTTTCGTGTGTTCCCGTTTTCCACATGAAGGATGGATTGTGACCATTGATCAACTTTCATTCTTTAGTCCCGATATGGCAATTCAGCCCACCATCATCCCTTCGGTTTTTATCCACCCGTTGTATCCTGCCCCACCGTAGGTCAACTATGTGGCTACCTACCCCGTGCCCGTGCTCGCTGATGATGTCGTCGTGCATCGTGTGTCAGTATCCCGACTTCCAAGATGTTTTCCTTCCATCGTAGAGTGGAAATCTTGGAAGCGATGACTTCTTGTTCATTATGATGAAGTCCGTTCTGAGCATGGTTCTTTTCCGTGTGTCAAGCTCCTTAAAAAATGAAACCAGTTGTCGCGGAGAAAAGTTCCTTTTCTTGTGTCAAGCTCCTTAAAAAATGAAACAAGGTGGTCGCAGTTCATTTTCCCCCGTGTCAAGCTCCTTAAAAATGAAACCGGGTCCGTCGAGCAAAGTTCGTTTTCTTGTGTCAAGCTCCTTAAAAAATGAAACAAGGTTGCCGTGAGCATGGTTCTTTTCCCCGTGTCAAGCTCCTTAAAAATGAAACAAGGTCGTCGAGCAGTAGTTCCGTCTTGTGCCAAGCTCCTTAAACCATGAAACAAGGTGTCCCGAGGATAGTTCTTTTAATGTGTCAACCTCGTTAAAATAATAAAACACATTCCTCGTTCAATTCGAGTCTTCGATAAGATATCGTAAAATCCCAAATTTCTGAGTCTTTCTTGGTCTCGTAACTTGAACCTTCACTCCATTTGCCTTTGATATGGATCAAGCTCGGGGGGGCATGTACCTCGAATTGAGTCACCATGCTGGGGGCATGCTTTATTTTTCAAGCATAGTTTGTTTTCGTTTTCAAGCTTGTGTAAAAATGAAACTGCCTCAAGCATAGTTTATCTTTGTTTCAAGCTTGTGTAAAAATGAAACCAACTTCAAGCAAGAGTTTCCGGATTTCAAGCTTGTCTAAAAATGAAACCTTTCCCATTTTACCTCTTGTGATTTCCATTTTATCAGCCTCGTTTTGCTAGATAAGCTTTGGTTTGGTTCCATCGCCACCATCAGCTGGCCATCATATGCCTCACTATTGTTTACCATTCAGAGAGACCGTTGCGATGAGGTGTTATTACGCCTTTCGACCTTTATCTTGTTCTAAGCGGTTCCACCATTATCGAAACCAGCTTTCTACCCTTTATACCACTCGTTCCTCCAGAGGAGTCATCTTTCACTTCCTCTTTCTCTCCACTTAAACATGAAAATATTGCCGAGTCGCTTGTCGTTTTGATCTCGTTAAAGTGGTCGTGAAACGACATTCACCCAAGATAATGCCATTCCTTTTTCTGGCCGGGATAGATTACTTACGAAAAGGAATACCCTAGCCTATCGCGACTAGGAGGTTTTCTCGTACATATTTTTCTACCTTTTCGGGTCTCGAGGAACTATTTACGAAAAGGGACCATCGGATTTTACTTTTCCGTCGTCTTTTCAAACTCTCTAAACATGAAAAGACGCCGAGTTCTTCCTTTGTCGACTTGTTAAACCCCGATGACATTTGATTTGTTTCAGAATGTGACGATATTCGAGCTACTCCTTCCTAGGGCTCGTTAAATGTACTAGGATGGACTTATATAACAAGCATATGGTATCCTCTTCAAGCTTGTGTAAAAATAAAGAGGTACTCGCCGTAAAATGGTGGGGAAAATGAACCAAAGATCATCAAGCCGTGTCGGCGTATGTCGCTCTCGAACATGGCACTAGTCTACATTCGTGTCGTGTTAAGGACATCTCATCTCGTTTTTCACTTGCTCTCCATGGGTTTGGGTGATCCCTTTGACCTCTCATCCGCTCTTTGCCTCGTCATCATGACCTCCTCGATCTTTTGATGTCAAATACTCGCCAAATCCACTGCCGTTGCCGCCATATGTTCAAGAGAAGTTGACCTCTCGCAAAAGTTTCAACCTTTCCTCATTCTCATCCGATCATGATTCACAAAGACATTATGTTCCTTTGTCTCATGTCGATGATGTGGGAAACACTATGGCCCACCTTTGATCAAGGTCACTTCGTGTCGACTTCCCCACATCCAGAAGCCGATCTAGAGACTCCTCTAGTACCTTGGAGCCTACATGCCTCAATGGGCGTGCTCTTCGTGTTCAACGTGAGAGGTTTTCATCATTGGCCTCCAATCGAGTGATTCTACGGTGTTCGACGCCACCACCGATTCACATGTCGTAGATTGTACCTATAGTACCTTGAGGGCCATTGTCATTATTGGTGGTACCTCTCACGTCCGTTAATGCCTTTCATCATTGGCCGGTAATCAACATGTTCTTACATGTTCCGACTCTAGCTCACTTATTCGCATGCTTGAACTTTTACTTTGTTCGTGTCGAGATGGAGCGCAAGACCCCGGGATTTGGTCTTTTGGAATCCAGGCTGCGATTTTGTGGATTATTATGATTAGTTACATGACTCACTGACACGATGAGCACCATACCTCGGTGTCTATTTATCGATCCTCACCGGATGGCCGCGACCATACTTGATCCGGATTATTGTATACTCAGTATGGACATACGCCCATACCACACATATATCATGTATTTGAGATATCGCCTGTACTTCTCTACACAAAGTTTTTCCGACGGTAGTGTTTTCGCTGAGACAAGCCTTTAAAGCATTTCACCCCTCTTGCGGGCCGCGTGCTTTAGGGGGCATCTATTACACAAAAATTTTCACCGTCCCCGCAATTCCCCGTCCCGCACATTGGAGGGCTTATTCCGTGACCTCGTGAGCGTGACATGATATGAAAACACTTTCATGGAATTCCCCTAGACATGGACTTCCATTCCCCTGCAGGAAGAGTAAATCTCCTTGTGAAAAACCCTAAAAATAGCCTTTTCATCCTTGGCGCCACTTAGAGCGTTGTTATACCCATGCCAATGGGGGGAAATATTCCAAAGAGGGCGTGCCAATTGGCGTCCGTCTCGATTCGCACTCACACCAGGCTTAATAAAGGGTGTTTTTAAAAATAAGAAGGCGGAAAATTGACTCCAACCAACTCGAACCGGTCTATAAATTGGAGTTGGGACGTTTCGTCTCTCGCATTTCCATGTAGAGGAAGTATTTTTCCACCTCTCATGGAAGCTTCCTTGAGGATAGGGCCAATCCCATCATCTATATAAGCTTGCCATTTCCTTTGCAAGCTAATCTCCAAGAGCCTTCATAGCCTAAATATTGCTGTGAAGAGTTGAGTAGTCCTCATAGTGCCAAATCCATTGCAAGGAGATCGACGATCGAAGAGAGAGGCTTGTCCTCCTCATTCCCGACAAGCTTTACCGAGACATATTCTCGCCGACGACCCGCCTCAAGGAAGATTCAACATCGAGCGGTTATATTTTCCTTTGTATGAATTAATGATAAGCGACTATTGGTTATGGTTCCACTCGTATTTTTCATTATGATCATGAGTTGTGTCTTCCGAATGATACATAATTGCATATATCTAAGCCTTACACTTGTGTTTGTCGTGTTTGTGTGTGTGTGTTCGATCGCCGCAAGCGAGAGGATTGTGACCGTCGGAGCAAGGAAACGGAACGCCATCTTCTCTACAAATGACAGCGTTGGACTTGAGGTAGGCCTTCTTCACGATTTGTTTATTGCAATTAGGAACTTGCGCCATAGTGTGTTACGATTGTTGCTAGACCCGATCCGGGCTAGTAGGGATCACCTCCGTCTGCGGTGGATTTACCTCCACAACACTCCTCCTTCTACGTGTCCTCATCTCACGCTTCTCACCCCCGCTCCAAACCTCCTTACCGCGTCACGCTCATCTCAAATCGCATTCCCTCCCGCTTGTGTCTTATGCTTAAACGTTTCCAATCCCGATATGCGATTGTGATATATGTATAAAATGTTTTATCCTCCCACTCATCATTTATTTAATAATATATCTCATGGTAAAATGAAACCCCCGATATCTCTTTCAATCCCGCCCATAACCTTTTTAACCTCCATATTTCTCGCTCCTCTTTATTTCTCCCACCTGCCCACAATTCAACGTGTGTCTCCTTCTATTTCACATGTCTTGGCTCTTTTGTTTGGAACCTATCTATATGGGTTTTTCCACTCCAACACTATTTCCATGTTTAATTGGATACCCTATCGCGACAAACAAGAAACAAAAGGAAAGGAACTATGGCAGAAGCTCGAAACAACATTTCTACCATTACTTCCAAGACAAACACGCTTCCACAAGGCATCATGGGCCCAAAGAACAAATACATGTCACTTTCACTATTTTTTACACTTTTTTTCAAGTTGGTTGCACCAAAACAAGAGGAGTCTTCCCATAGACTACCACATCATACAACCACTTCGAATCGTTAGCCTTAATGCTATTTATTTTTATTATGTCATAGCACTTTGTATTAAAGTTTTTAGGATAAGCCTCATCTCTGCACGAGATCATAATAACTTTTGGGAATAGTTTTACTCCTTTTGTGGAGATGACACTTTTATATTTTTGTATATATGTGACAAACTGCAATGTAAAAAAGGTTGGTGGTTTTAGAATCTTTGTCTCATATGATTAGTACTCTTTTCGCTGAATAAAATTGAAAGAAATTCGAGGACTTATTATCAACTGGTGTATGTATTTTTAATTTTCTACTTGTGTTTCCATATCTTATTATCTTCTGCGCTTGCAATCCCTCATGTTGTTATGTTTACTTACTTCTTTGACATGTTCATGTGTTTTATCATTTTGTTAGTCTCACACAAGAGCTTGATGAAATATACATGATGATAATGTAAATAGAATCGCTTATAATAGCTTATCTTTAATTATATTTCTGTGCTGAGAATATTGTAAGTCTAGAAATAGATTTCTCTTTGTTGAAATATTGACAAATTGCTACTTGTGTTATTTTCTACCAAAAGCAAGGATTTCCTCGCCTTGTAAACCCATTGTTTCTTCTTCTATTTCACATTCTCTTCTCAGTAGGCTACAAAATCACTCTTTTGCTACCACACTGTACACAATACCCTCATTATTAGAATAGTTTATTTGACTTAAATCTCTTCGATCGGGATTTTAAACCACCTACCAATCTCATGAACCAAATCATTAAATTACCTTAGAGTTTAGGATGTGTCCTGCCAGGTGCTTAAAGTAGTCCAAGTGTTTATTCTAGTGCTAACAATGTCAATGTTGCGGCATGACCCGGAGAGATCAGCTCTTCCGGGCCTTCCTAAAAGCTTGCATAACTACCAGGACTCAATGACTGGAAGGAGAAATTAAAAAATTAGGAATGCTTATGGTCCGATTTGGTGACAGAGGAGATCAAAGCGGAACACTAAATATGGGACTTCATCCAAGGGCGAGGATGAAGAAACATTGCATTGGCTGGAAAGGAAAGAAGGGAAAAGGGAATAAATCTCAAACCAAACTAGCATTGAACCAAGGGGGAAAGAAGAAAGACTTGTCCAAAATAAAATGCTTCAATTATCTTGAATTCTATTACCATGCCAAGAATTTTACACACAAAAATTCAAGTGAGAAGAACTCGGGAGGAGAAATAGGTGAAGCTTTTGCTCTCAAATTTCGATCTTGACTTCACCATTATTGCA
This sequence comes from Pinus albicaulis, assembly GCA_034641835.2. Lineage (NCBI taxonomy): Eukaryota > Viridiplantae > Streptophyta > Pinopsida > Pinales > Pinaceae > Pinus > Pinus albicaulis. The sequence goes on along the minus strand of JAXQQM020073776.1, from coordinate 12,332 downwards.
TGCTTTGGTAGCACAATGATGGGGAGTGTGTGATACTTGGGACCCCCTGCCTCGTTCCACAAGACAAGGTGTAGAGATTTTTCAGTGACCTGGAGGAGAAATATCTCCATATGCATATTAATTTGGGGGATGATGGGAGGTACAATACTACCAGGATTGGTAAAATAACCTTTTAGAGGGAGTCGTGGATCCCTCACCTCAACATGATCATGTTTGTTCCAAGCCAAAGAAGAATCTCATCTCTGTAGCAATTTTGGAAGACCATGGTTATGATGTGATCTTCGCAGAAAAAGAAATACTCCTAAGACACACATTCATCGGGATGTGAAGCATGTCGATTCATGTGAAAAACTCGTATAAACTTGATGTGGAAGATTGTGATGCATTAAGATGTAAGGTAGAGACAATGCAAAGTCACAATGTTCGTAAACTTGGCATGGGATATTGGGCCATTTTCATCATAGCGCCTTAAAGGTTATGAAAAAAATAACCCTTTGGCCTCCCTAAAGGAGTGCTTGAGTAGAAGGATGTATGTAAAGGTTGTGCCTTTGGGAAGTATGTGAAATTCGCATTCCATGATCGAGCCAAAAAGAACATACAAAGCCTTGGAAAGAGTCCACTATGATGTTCAGACCTTTCTCAACAACTCCTTACTGCCAACAAATATTTTGTCACTTTTATTAATGATTTATCAAGGAAGTGATGGATCTTCTTCATGCAAAAGAAGGATGCGACATTCTCAAATTTTATATAATTCAAGGCACTAGTTGAGAAAGATACTCGAAATAAGGTGAAGGTTCTCGTATGACAATGGAGGTGAGTATATTTTGAATGAATTCAAGAACTTCGTGTGAAATAATGCATTCAAAGAGAGGTGATAGCACTTACAACCCATAGCAAAATGGGGTGGTCAGAGAAATAATCATAGTATCATAGAGCTAAAAGAACTATGCTACATGACAAAGGACTACCACTATATTTGTATGAGGCATATAGGCTATGGCTAGAGCTAGGGTTGATGATTCTGGAACACCTAACACATTTTGGGGAGAAGCAGCACATACAGCGGTAAATATTCTTAACAAGGCACATGTTCGTGTAAATAGTGATAAAAATCCATATGAGCTATGGTATGGTAATCCTCCCACTGCGAAGCACTTTAGAGTTTTTGGGAGCAAATGCTTTATCAAAAATAATGATGAAAAACTTGGCAAGTTTGAACCCAGAGCAGATGAAGGAATATTTCTTGGTTACTCCTCTAGGAGTAGGGCATATAAATGTTACAATAAAAGACTTCGGAAGATTTTTGAATGTATTGATGTTGTTATTGATGAGTCTCCTGCAGCTCCAAAAGAAGAAAAACAAACAACAGATGAAGACGATGATGACATATATCCTTCTACATCAAATAGGAATGATATAGACAATGAACCCAATGAAGAACCCGAAGATGATCTATCTGAAAAAGCTCCATCCAGATATGTTCAAAAGAATCATCTAGAATCTCAAATTTTGGGAGAAAAGGGATCAGGTGTACAAACAAGAAGGACTCTTGTGGGATATTCTAGCTATCTGGCATTTCTATCCACTATTGAACCACAAAATGTCAATCAAGCCAGCAAAGATGAATGTTGGATTCAAGCCATGAATGAAGAGCTTGATCAAATTGAAAAGAATCACACTTGGGAATTAGTACCAAGACCTCATGAAAAAAATGTCATTGGAACTAAATGGATATTCAAAAATAAGTTAAATGAGAATGGGGATGTCATAAGAAATAAAGCTAGACTTGTTTGCAAGGGGTATGCTCAACAAGAAGGTATAGAATTTGAAGAAACTTTTGCCCTTGTAGCTAGAATTGAAGCCATAAGAATGTTTCTTGCTTTTTCAAGCTTCCAACAAATCAAAGTTTATCAAATGGATGTTAAATCTGCTTTTCTCAATGGTGATCTAGAAGAAGAAGTTTATATAGAACAACCAGAAGGATTCATTTTGGGAAATGATGAGAAACTTGTTTGTAGACTTAAAAAGGCTCTATATGGTCTCAAACAAGCTCCAAGGGCATGGTATTATCGTCTTGACAAATATCTTCATCAACAAGGATTTTCAAAGGGATCTGCTGATAGCAACTTATACACAAAAATTGAAAATGATAAACTATTGATTGTGGTTGTATATGTTGATGATATCATTTTTGGAAGTAATGAAGAGTCTATGAGTTAGAAATTTGCTTCTGTTATGCAGCAAGAATTTGAAATGTCTTTACTTGGGGAACTAACATTCTTTCTTGGCTTGCAAGTGCAACAAGCAACAGATGGCATATTCTTATCACAAGAAAAATATCTTAAGCAAATCTTGAAGAAGTATGGCATGGAAGATTGCAAACCTGTAAGTACACCAATGATAACCGGATGTAATCTCAGTTCTAATGATGATTCCCCCATGGTGAATCAACCAGAATACAGATCTATGATAGGAAGTCTACTTTATCTCACTGGGACAAGACCATACATTATGCATGCAGTTGGGATTGTTGGACGATTCCAAGCTAATCCAAAAGAGTCTCATCTTCAGGCTGTGAAAAGAATATTCAAATATCTACAAGGAACTCAAGACTTTGGACTATGGTATCCAAAGAATGCTGATCTTACTCTTCATGCATACACTGATGCAGACTGGGCTGGAAGTGTTGATGATCGGAAAAGCACTAGTGGTGGTGCATTCTATATGGGGCCCCGGTTAGTATCTTGGTTCAACAAGAAGCAAAGCTCTATTGCCTTATCTACAGCAGAAGCAGAATATGTGGCTGCAACATCATGTTGCACTCAACTTCTTTGGATGATGCAAACCTTACAAGACATTCAAATCAAATGTTCACCTCCTATCTCCATTATGTGTGATAATACAAGTGCCATCAGTATCTCAAATAATCCTATTATGCATTCCAAGACCAATCACATTCCCATCAAGTATCACTTCTTACGTGAACAAGTGCTTGAACAAAAGGTGAAGTTGGAGTATGTTCCCTCCAAAGAACAAGTTGCTGATATATTTACCAAACCTTTACCTATGGAAGCGTTCGAATATCTCAGACAGAAGCTGGGAGTAGTCTCTGCCATACAAGATCGACCTACTTAAATCTCGTGCATTACACCTGATACGCTCCCCGATTGAAGGTGTTCGTGATGCACAAGGCACGGGCTAAGGGGGAGAATTGGTCACATGGAAAGGATGCATTGTTGGCATTCTAATTATTTGTTATGTCACTGAGAGAGGTAATCCGGGCCAAATGAGAAGAATAAGAGAATGTTCTTGTAAATGGTTACATTTGTATATAATGATGAGGGATTGCTTATAAATTCTCTATGAATTACTTTGAATTCAGTAGGAAGGATATTAGATTCCCTGTGAACAATTATGAAATCCGGTGTTACTGACAGACTGCTTGAATTTCTTGTGAAAGCATGAATTTGTTACTCATAAGCTCTGTGGAAGGAGTAGATTCGTGAATCTGTCTAAGCCGAACATTTGATTCATAGATATTGGGTTGATAAGGCCATGATATAGTGAGCAATAGGGAATGTATAACCTGATGAAGCAGCGCATTATAGTATGCGGAGGAGTCGAGTTAAATCATTGATGAACCAAAGGTTAGAATACAAATTGATGGAACCTTGAGCGAAGGGGCAGAACCACGAAGGATGAACAGTGAACGCGGTTTAAGGCTGGAAGCGATTTCTATCACACCACCTTTCCAGCAAAAGTGGTATTTGAGAATCGGGAGAAATTCCATAGAACAGTCGACATGTGGCGTCGGGCGAAGTTCCAAAACCGCCATCACGGCGCGCCATCGCATGTTAATGATCGACCAAGGAGGCCGCGCGATATTGTTGAGCGTCGTTGATCTGGAAGGGAGCCATCGGACGATGGCCGTATGAGGAAGGTTCGCGAAGGATAACCACGGTACGATGCGAGTATGTGATTGGGTCGTTGATTATATAAGTGGGCCCAGTTTAAATTATATTGATTGGGATTTTTCAAATTAATGTTTGCGGGTTTAACCAAGGTTTGTTTAAATTAAATATTAATTATGACGAAAAAAGATTGGGCCATCACTTTGAATATTATTCCAAAGTTGGTGATTTTTTCCATGGTTGAGCTCAGAATTTGGAGGTCTTTACTAAAGGAGAAATTTGGATTAATATCTCAATCTCAGATTGAGATATTAAAAAGCCTTAGATTAATTATCTATTTGAAAATAGAACAATGAGAAGTTGTTTGGGGCTTGGGTAGACCCCGCTGGATTATCTATTTGATCTCGTCCAATACCATCAGGGGTTGAGTGGTTTTGACTCATGGTATTAATAAAGGCTAACACTATATAAGGAGAAGAGAATGATAATACAACGTGTGCATGGGAAGGGATTGTTAATGAATAAATCTCTTTAAGAGATATCTGCATGAGTGAATTCTGTCACTGATAAATCTGAATCGATGATGCACCTATGGAAATGATGAATCTCTAGGAAGATCTGCAAAAGAAATGATGAAGATCCTATTTTGTCCATAAGAACGAAGAAATTTGTGGATCTGGAAAGAAAGTTTTAAGATGAAAGTTTCTCTTCTGTCAAGAAAACTGATACTAAAATCGGGGGTTGGTATATTTTTCCGTAAGTGATCAGGAGAACGAGAGAAGAAGTTGTAGCCTTCATAGGGGGGTGCTCGCGTGCCGATAAAAGTCTCATGACTCACAAAAATTGTAAGAAGTTTTCTTTTATAATAAATATTGAAGACAGACGGACAACAATGTGGTTTTCTCCCAAATTGCTTAAATACTAGTGTTCAGTGCGTGTTTCTTATGTGTGATGGTTTATTCTACGTTGTTAATGTGTTAATATCGCTACTAAACGTCCGATGAATTAATGATGCAATAATCTAAGTAAAAAATTAAATGCATCTCTTATATGCCGCCGTATCTAACATCGATTCACCCCCCTCTCAAGATTTTTCCCAACATCGCATTTTTCCCAACATGTAGTAGCTACAAATTAAGGAGCATAGAGTGGAGACATCCACTCAAGAAAAACCATCTAGATAAGGAAGAAAAAGAACCAGGGAATCTGATATATTAGTGCAGGATGTGAGGGAGAATGTCGGATATCCTTCAAATGTGTGAATGAAAAGGAGGTCACCTCAGAGGTACACTGGCTACATGTCTTTAAGGAAAGATCTTGTAGAGACTGAGCCATCCTCTTTCAAGGAAGTAGTTGAGAAACCTATTTTGGTTGATGCAATGGTGGAAGAATATGAATCCATTGTAAATAACATTGTTTGGGAAGTGGTCCCTAGACCAATAGATAAATCAGTTGTGGGTTCAAGTTGGATATTTAAGGTTAAGCATGCATAAGACAGAATCATAGAGAAATGTAAGGCCAGATTTGTGGCCAAAGGATTCTCTCAATTTGAGGGAATTTACTATGAGGAAAAATTTTCTCTCATAGCAAGGTATTCATCCATTATATAACTCTTCTACTAGTTACGCATATGGGGTGGAAGATCCACCAGATGGATGTAAAAATAACATTCCTCAATGTTGTTATTGAGGATGAGGTGTACATTGAGAAACCATAAGGTTTTGAGACATTTGATAGAGAGTCTCATGTGTGCAGACTCAAGCGAGCATTGTACGGTCTCAAACAAGCACATCGTGCTTGGTACACTAGGATCGACAATTATCTCATTGGTTTTGGCTTCAACAAAAATGAAGCGGATGAAAACCTCTATAAAATCTTCGTAGAAGATCATTTTTTTATTATTCTATTATATGTTGATGATTTAATATTAACTGGTGATGAGAGGTTGATCATATCTTGCAAGGAGGGCCTTGCAATGGAATTTGAAATGAAGGAAATGGGTCTCATGCACTACTTCCTCAGGTTGGAAGTACGGAAAAGCGATGAGAAATTTTTTGTGTCTCAAGAAAATTATGCAAATGAGATACTGCAGACATTCTTAATGAAGAGTTGTAAACCCATGGAGACACCTCTAGCGACCAATTTGAGGAAGGAGGATGTCACTTCATGTGAAGAAGTGAATGCTACCATTTATTGACAGCTAGTGGGTTCACTCATGTATCTTGTGAACACATGACCAGATATGTGCTATGTAGTGAACCAACTGAGCCAAGATATGGTTAGGCTAGCCAAATTATAGTGGAAGGCTGCTAAGCATTTTTTACGGTACCTCATATGCACTACCCAATATGGATTATGGTAGATATTGATACAGGGAGTGATTTTTGTGGCTTCGGAGATGTAGATTGGGCAGGGATTCCATATGACCAAAAGAGTACATTAGGTGGAATTTTCAGTGTTGGGTCTGTAGTGGTTACCTATCATAGAAGGAATCAAAGATCTATGGCGCTCAGCTCGGTAGAAGAAAATTACATGGCTACAATCCAAGAAACATGTGAGCTGATCTAGATGAGAAAGATACTTGTGGGACTATTTGTTCAGATGATGGATCAAACTGTGATCTATTATGATAATAATAGTTGCATTAATCTCTCTGAGAATCCAATATTTCACGATCGATCCAAGCATATAGATATATAGTATCACCATTTACACGACTATGTGCAGAGGTCGATAATGTTGCTACAATACATTCTGACAGAGGAATAAGATGAAGAAATCCTAAGAAAGTATGTATCAAGAGGGAATTTCAATTTCCACAGGTTTAGGATAGGGGTGGTTGACGATTCGTTTCTTGCTAAGAGGGAGTGTTGAAAAATGCATCAAGAAAGTCTCAGTTTGACTTTTCCTTGGTCAAATTGAGAAAAATCAAATTTCCACATCAACAGGAAACTTGGATGCAGTTAACTTGTGTTACATGGCTCTTGTCACTCAGTTATCTTAGTAAAATTGAGTTAGAAATCTTGGAGCTCAGATAAGCATGTGTGATTTCTAATTTTTAGAAATTAAGGTCAGTTATTTGAAGATGTTTTCAGTTAAACTAGTTGGAGGAACTAGTGGAAGGTTAGATGTGCAGTGGGACAACACTCTAACCCAGTGACCATCCAGTTAACTGATCAATCAACCAAAAATAGCTTGTGGATGCAAAGAATTTGAGTTCCCTGGCTATGGTGGATATTCCAAGGTAGTGTAACATTAGTTGTAGACTATCCTTGACTGTACAAGTGTTGCATGCAGTTAGAAGATCAACCATGGGAATTTCACTATCAATTGGAGGAAAATTCCTAAATAATAGGGACTTAATTCCTTAGGATTTTTGCAAGGAAATATGGGCTCAATATGAGGAAAATTTTGGCTAAGTTTGGGTCAAAGCTTCTTAATGAGCAGACAGATAGGTTATTCACTTGCAAGTTGTGCTCAGAGCGAGCAAACAATTATAATACATCTCTATTCATATGATTTAATGCAAGTAGGATTAAGGGGTTTTTAGCAGTTTCTTTCCCCTAGAAAAATATTTTTCAAGTGTTTTATTTCTTAATGCATGTCTGAGGTTGTTGTTCTAAGTTGTGAATTGAATTCTACAGAGAAGTAGAGTAGGATTGTGTCTCTTGATTTAGATTAAAATTTCTTGAGCTCTTTAAATTTTACACCATAATTTCTACATTTTTTATTTAGTTACCCTATAGATGTTGGAATATTTAGGTCCCTTATCATAGTTAGATATTATTCTTGAATTTTTTTTGCATAATTCACAAATTTCTACAAAACTAACAAGATGCATCTCATTTTCCCATTATATTCAAAACATTTATCCATTCTAAGCAAAAGAGTTTTAAGAGTATGAAGAATTAAATTATGTTTTTTAGCTCTTTTGACTATATAGGAAAATATTTCTACATAATCCTCAAGAGGTTCACCATATGTTTTACTCATTTTGAAAATTTTCTCTTAAATATCATGATCTATGTACTAAGTCTTTGTACTTTTTGGGAAGAACTTGATGTGTTTCATCCAAATTTCTAATAGAATTTGTACCTAATCCCATGAACCATTATAAAGCACCATGTTTAAGAGTAGCGGGAAATAAATTTAAGTTTTAAGCATATAATGAGTAGTCATAGCTTTGAAATAATACCTCAAACTCAAAGAAAAAAAGTTTCAGTATCTTCTATTCTTAAACCATGGAAATTTTGCGTAGAATGTATGGTGAAATTTTTTTCATGTTCACATTCATTGTTGGATACTGAATAGAGAAGCCAAATTCTTCTTCTTCCTCCTCCTCATATTCATGATGTAATTTTCTTCTTTTTCCATGATATATGCTGGATCATTATATTATTTTTCATCCATATCGATGCTTTTAAAGTGGAAAAAGTGGAGGAATTTGTTCACAGAACCATTTTTACCGACAATTCCCAATTTGTCAAACTGGGGTTTGAAACCTTCTTGAAGAATTTAGATACATCAAATCGAATTTTTTGGGGTAAGACTTTGTTGCTTTAGCCACACATTTTTTTTCCTATTATAAACAAAGTGACCTTTTTAATGATATAATAATTTCCTCAATCAAAACATGTATTGAAAAGTTATGCCACTCAAAATTTAACCTTCCTATTTTGGCTACCATAATTTCAGAGGGTTTCCATGTTAGCCCGTTGAGAAATCTAGGGGTAGCTAAGATAGGTGATTTATCTTTCTTCGATAACTTCTTGTGATGCATTTTTATTTAACTTCATTAGCTTCTTATTTTAACTTGATTATTATTAGCATTATTATCATCAAACAACAACCAAAATATGAAATACAATGAGAAAAGAGAACACAAGATATAATCTATCATCCAGGACCAAAACCTCTCCTCTTGAGAGGAAAACCTACAAGAAATATTCTCTTATTATAGAACTTCAAATGATAAATTCCAAGACCTATGACCCTTAACAAAGACCCCTCCAATACCATTTCAAAATTCTCCTTGAAGAACGCCATTCTTGCAAAATAAATTAAAGTTAAACTTGCCTTGTAGCAATTGCAATTTCTCCTTCAAACTAGATTTCATACCTACAACTTTTGACTGCAATTTCTGAATTCAATTTTCAGCCCCTTTTGAAGAAACCTTTTGAAGACTTCTTGAAACAAGTCCTGAGGAGTAACTTATAGAAGACAGTGTTTTGATGTCAAGGGAGATTATTGAAGCAGCAGCATTGTTGATGTAAAGACCTCTGAAAAAGAGTATAAGGAAACATCCCTTGAAGCTAGCATCAAGAAGCTTGTTGAAGACGTTGTGAAGATATTATAAAGACATCTTGGGAAAGCATTATTGAAGACTTAAACTAATCTTGAAGGCACCCTTGGAAATCATGATGCATTGTTGAAGGCCCTTATGATGTGACCTTGAAAATAGATTGGGTGACATGAAGAGTCTTGGAGACACCTTCTAAGAAGAACATATTCCTTCACTCATCCAATGGACCATTATTGAAGATGTCTTCCACTTGATCACAAGGCGAGCAATCTGTCTTGAGCTAGAGGATTTTATGCAGGCAGGGATGAGTTGATTCATCAAATGAAGAAATATAAACACATCTATCATGGACACCATTTCTAGAAAAAAGAGCACCATGACAAGGGGAGGATCGTACTTATGAAGAACTATTATTGACAAAGAAAATATGATAAAGAGAAGTAGCTTGATAGGGGGAGTAATTGGGCACCCCGTTTTCCATTGATGTCAAAGGGGGAGAAAATGTTGAAGGGAAAGAATATTTCCATCAATGACAAAGGGGGAGATTGTTAATCAAAGTTGTCATTGATGTTAATATAGCATTATTGGGATGGCAAATATTCTTGTGATGTCATAACCTCATGTATCCTTGCTCTTGATGAAGAAGCCTAGAACCAGGATGATGTCCTTACCCTTGATGGATACTACACTATTGAAGGACTATACATGAATGACCACACTTGATGATGTCATACGTGATGGCAATTGATGAAGGTCTTGATGGTCATTGGAAGACTACCTTGAAGCTCTCTTGATAACAAATTATCACTACACTATTACATGATGTCATGATGACATGGATAACTTACATGATGACACTATGATGAAGAACTTGGAAACACACTAATAACCTCTTGCTGTCCTAATCATCAAGCCCTAATGACCTCTTGTTGTCCTAATCATCTTCTGCACTAAAGATTTCAGAAATAGTCACAAAGAAAAATAAATTTGGACAGCTTGGAGGCATCCTTTCCAAATGAATCCTACAACATCTTAAAGAGGAATTTTTCCTCTTTCTAACGAGCCCTTACTTGCCCTCAAACTCCCAGTAGTTTGTGAGAAATTGAATTTTTAAGTTGAAAAATATAAAAAAAAATTAAAAAAAAATTAAAAAAAAAAAAAAAAAAAAAAAAAAATATATATATATATATATATATATAAAGATATTGCCTAGCCGACTTGAGCCGACTTGTGTAGACTCCTTCACCCAACCGACATGTCTATTCATCATAAGGTCAAAACCTATATAAATATGACATCCAATACTCCTTTTCATCATCATTTTTGGTGGAGATCTTTTCAAAACATAACACAGTAAGAAAATTTCAGAGCATAACGTAGTAAGCACATTTAAAGACACCGAGAAGGGATTGAAGGATTAATTGCTTGGGGTATATCTGACCTAAACTACCTGTAGCTCGATGTTATTACTGCTGACAGAACCACAGTCCAGCATTAAATAACCTCATACCTGTAAGCTTGACCTGTGGACAGCTTCCTTGTGATGTCATCATGTTTTGGGCAATTCTTGTTGTGGTAACTAAGATTTTAGAGCTTGGATCATAAGATTATTACAGCCTCAGACAAGACTTTAAAAGCTCGGATTACACGCCTAGAATCTGTTGAGTGGAGAACCTTATTCATCACACAACTGTGCCACCATCTTCAGACTTTAGTTTTCTGCTTCAAACCTGTAAAACCAGTTTTGTTGGCTCAGATTGGAGGCTCAGACCAGAATACATTATCACTGTCAGTTCAGATCTCTTTTAAGGAATGAACTACTCTACAGTTGACTCAGTTATATAACAGGTCAGACCTCTGTATTATAGTTTCTAGCCAGAATACTGCTACAGAACCTTAGACTGTCCTTATAATAAAAAAGTCGGATAGATCTCTCCTTTAATATGAGATAGATCCTTCACCTGTGAGCTCAGTGCTGGTGTTAAGCAAGTCTATTGGGTGGTGTATCTCTTGAGCTCGATCAGAACAATACTTGAAGTATTATGGAGATCGGATAGAACACTTTTGTAGATGACTCAGTGTAATATACTTGTGGAGATTCGTATTTGTGGTTTGTCATCATCAAAGTTTGCTGTGGACATCTAATGGAGGTATAAACAGTTAACACGCAAGAGTTGAAGTGGTGGAGGCTTGGACAAGTTAAGAACTTGAGGACCCGTGCACAGTAAAGAATTGAAGGCTCAGGAACAATGAACATTGACTCAGAATTGGTGACATTTCTATCTTGGAACCTCAGATTTGGAAGATTAGTTTTTGAAGACACTTGGATCACTTGTGAAGTGACCTTGAAGATTTGTTTGTGAAGACTTTGCACTTGGAGCTAACTTTGGAGGTTTCTTTGGAGCACATCTTGAGGAGTATTAATTTGACCTTCATTTGAGTAGCCTATAGAAGAAACCTTGTTGAGAATCCTTAGCTGATCTTGGATCTACTCTTGGAGACCATGATGTACTGAAGTCATCATGTGGTGACCTTGGAGAAAGTGTTTGGGTGAGATGAAGAGCAGTGGTGACACCTATTGATAAATCAAGGTTGTCATTTATGAAGTGATTTGGAGGAGGCATAGCTGAAGATTGACATGGCTTGTTGAAGAAGACTTTGGGAGCAGTGAATAATAACCAAACGTATTTTGACGAAGTGAAGCTGAGGGTTGGGGCCCAAGAGGTTGGAGCCTCATAGAGACAAGGTTGGTGCCTTGGAAGATAGGGTTGGAGCCCTAGAGGATAGGAGTCCTCAAGAGACCAGGTTGGAGCCTGTACCAGATATAGGGTTGGAGCCCTTGAGGTTGGTGCCTCAAAATTGACAAGGTTGGAGCCTTGGAAAGACCAAGTTGGTGCTTGGCACAATACAGATTGGAGCCTGGAAGATTGGAGTCTTCATCTATGGTTGGAGCCCTATATCAATATTGTACTTTACTTATTGTAAAGAAGAAATTAATAGAAGTATCTATTCCATCATTGTTCATTTTGTGTTCTAAATATAAGTGATCTAATTGGTAAAATTAACAATTGAAAAGAAATAATTTATTCACCCTCTCAATATTTTGAACAAAACTT